>JAGTTF010000844.1:12390-36078 GCA_019095985.1 Streblospio benedicti | reverse complement strand
TCTGCAGAGAAAAATCATTATCTATACAGGCCATTTGATGCCTTCTATTGCTTAAAATAAGCCAGCATTTAGCAAAATAGACGTCTGATTTACTCTTGCGGCACTCATTCATTGCTTTACCCATGAAAGATTTATCTGGCAACATTTACAAAGTTAAAGATCTGGTGAATATGGTGAATTGCATTTGAATTGTTACTGCCACCAGCACCAATGCCTAGAGATATAGTCTAAGTTCTCTAGATGCCTCGTACAGTGATGTGATATAGCCACAGTTATGACAATTAGGTTCTTCTATATATACATGTATATATATTATTTACAGGTAAGTGTTATCAATACAAAGTTAACTTAATTAAACAATCCACCATGAATATTGAGATTTAGATTCTACTTTGTTTTCTTTTAAAAAAAAAAAAAATAGAATGTTGATCATGGTAAATCTGTCACTGTAAATTATGATAATTAGCAAAGTTTAAAAGTTGATGGAACATTTAACAGCATACCTCCAGAGGCTCGGATGTTGCTGGTGACCACCCATGTGACCACCCATAGACTGACCGCCCATTTGACCTTGCTGCCAGGATTATAGCCTGAAATCATTTGTAATACAAAACCGGTAAATGATCAGAAGCGCTATATTTTGAAGAGTTGAAATTTTCTAGAAATAACTTGGTCAACTAAAGTCTTCATTTTATTCAACTGTTTAAAAATTAGCGTTCGATTTCAAACATTTTCAATATGTCAGTTAAAATCTATCCAATTATGACACTATTAAACTAACTGTCTTATTTTTAATGGTTTATGCTGGATAAAAATATCTAAATAGATTTCAAACATCCATTCAGAGTAAATTTTCATGGTAAATGTTTCTTAGTTACACTTCAATTACAAGCCAAAATATAAATTGTATAGCCTACTAGATGAGTACAGTATTTGAAAATTAACAATGACTTTAATTGCAAGCGAAGACTTACCCATGCCTTGCTGTCCCATTCCTCCGGTTTGCCGCATTCTCTCGGCCTGGGGACCCATGCCTCCTGGTGGACCTTGATTCATTCCTTAAACAGCATAAAAATTATTGTTCAATTCACAATTGCTTCAAAAATAACGAAAGATGTACAAAGTCGAGAATGATATAAAGTTGCAGATATCACCAAATAACTTTCTAATTTTTAAATAGATTAAGTTCAAATGTAAAGATTTTGCTCGAATACATGCTATATCATGATTTCAATACAACACCAGTTATTCAAAGATTAAAATATTCTCAATTAATCAATAGTATTTTTTTTTAACACCCTACAACAATCTGTAAAATAATGCACAGATGAGATCGAATGATTTTCATCAGGCAAAGATCTCCCCATGCTAAATGTCACATCTGTCGTAACAAGATCCACGTACGGCTGGCAAAATCCTTTGATTGTGTAACCTCAGGTGCTTTGTCAACACAAAAGATTATCATTCTGAAATATTATTGAAATAAACAATGAAAAAAATCAAATCAGCACTACTTTTATCTGACAGCACGAAGCAAAGCAGCCAGTCTCTGATTTTGTTAATTATGGATATTTCAATATAACGGTCCATGTTTCTCTCAATACTGCTCAAAGTTATCCAGTCACCAAAAGGGTCGGGGGTTGCCCCCGATTGGTTTTGGTCTAATAATGCTCTTTCCCGTAAGGGTCAGAGCCTTTGTCATGATTAGCTAAATGTAAAATAAATGTAAATGTCTGGTTTATAGTCTTGATCAAGTTTTGATCTGAAATTTTAAATTTAAAATTAGCACATTCATATATATCTTTCTCAAACTCCCGGGGAGCATACCATACTGGCTGCATAGGTGCCTGCTGTTTGATTTTGTCACCGATGGATATTTCAGGTACCACGAAACAGTGATAATGTTAAAATTTGCTCAACACTTACCATCAGACCCGACCCCTTCTGGTCCGAGTCCAACTCCTATCCATTCGGCCACGAGCACACATTAGCTCTAGAATTACTACAGTTATCAAGTAGCATAGGTCATAGGTCATATACTCTTCTCTCTCTCTCTCACGTCTTTTTTAGCAAGCATATTTCTAACAACGATTGACATAGATGAAGACAGGTTTTACAACCTAAGCTTAGGGTTGTAAAACCTGTCTTCAGTTTCTTTATTATTTTGAAAAACCACACTTTTATACTTTGCAAAAATTTGAAAAACCACACATTTTATACCTTAGCAAATATTTTCGACCTTGTCTGTCAGACAGTCTTTTTCAAAAAACGTCACACAGGATGACAGGATGTGGCTAGTTTGAAAATGTATCCGCAGTCACCTTGTCTTTGTTGCTGCGTGCTGACCGTGTCTCGTGGTACAAGCGGTCCTGCTTCCGCTGTTTGGCGGCCAGAGTGTCGATATGCGGAGAGTTCATCAGCTCCAACAGGTCAGCACTGACCGGCTGGAATGACCACTACATTTTCACAAAGTTTCAAGTCATGCTCTAAAAATCTATGTATTTAGTACACAGCGCTTGGTCTCATTTTGTTTTGGAATGTTCTTTTATGCTGTGTTAGTAGTGTTCACAATTGTTTTCACATGGTTTGAAAACATTAATAAAAATAAAAATTCAAAATTAAACAATTGTGAACACTACTAACACAGCATAAAAGAACATTCAAAAACAAAACAAGTCATGATCGTACTGCTAAGAGTAAAGTTTATCAAAATGGAAAAAAACTATCAATGCAACTACAGCCAAACATAACAGACTGTCTGCAGGTTTTTAGCAAACTAAAATATGACCTTTTAAGACCTATTAAAAACCTCCTCAGAAGCAAAAGAAGACCTTTAATAATATCAAATCATACAACTCCAAGTCCTTGCATGTTGCTTGATTAAGCATTTTTTTTAGAGAAAGCATTATAAACACGAGTAAAAATTAGAAATTGCAATGACTATGAATAATTAAAAATATAAATCAAAACCTTTTAAGACCACTTCAAGGAAATAAAACTTTTTAATAGCTATTTTCACCAAAATCAAAATAAGACATTTTACCGATCTGCAGACACCCTGCATTATTATCATTATTTTATTTAGATTATATATGATGGAATTGTTTGTATCGCTCGCTGGTGTAGATTTGTTTAACTCATTGAATACGGCGTATATGTTCTTATAAGCGCATCCGCCTGTTTACACAGATTAAATCAAACAAATCTTGCTTTTTTGGGCAAAGATTTCACCTACCTGATGCCATATTATTAGACTAACACACCCATATTATTCTGATAACCCAATAACCATGCCAGGAACGTTGTGAAACAATGTTTGCAGTTGATACATGTTGATATTTATCGCTCCAAGAGAGCAATAAAAGAAAAAATGTATGAAGCACGAAAAATTGTTGGGGTGTTTATTACACATCTCTTGTTTTTTGTTGAAATTTGTATTTATATTGGGGCGCTTATTAGAGAAAATACAGTAAATTCAATTGGAAAACAAAAAGAAATTTATACAAATATCAATCAAATTCTACACTTCAGTGGGAAAAAGACAAAAGTGCAAGTGATTCTGTGACAATGATAATTTGGCTTTGTTTTTTTTTTATGTAAAACTACATACTCTAGATTTGCTTCCTTGCTCCTCTTGTCTCTCTGTCAATGGCCGCTGGGGAACAAGGCAAATCGGGAGATTTTTCATTTTCTTGTTCAATAGCAGTAGATACGGTCAAATAATCATATTTCCACTGAAAATGAAGTAATTTCTGACATGATATAGTGTAAAAAATGTATCAAGTCCTATTTAACGGTTTTGTGTATCCCAAAGTGTGCGTCTGACAACGATTAAATAGAATATGTAAAATGGAACACTTTAAAAAGTAAATTAAAAATCAAATAGCATACACTTTTCAACATGGATTTGGTTAATAAAATATTTACAAATCACAGTAGTTTTTTCTTTTTCCATCATATTAGCCTGTTTTCAAAACAGCAACTTTTGTTAAATTGAAACAAATGGCACAAGTTTTTTTAACACATCAAAACGAGGACGGCATTTTTCTAATATTCGATTGCTTGCACAAAACCTACACAATACGACACGGCAGGTTATCGTTGTGCAACATCAAAATAATAGTGTTGCCGAACTGAGCAGGATTACTTTAAGTACAATTTTTCTAATCGTGCTTTCTTTCTATGCTACCAAATAAGTTATGATTTTCAAAATGATTTTAAATTTCAATCAAGCTTTTCAGCTCCAAAGAGCCATAATGACAATAATACATAATACATGTACATATGAAGTATTTCACATGTATTGTGTGATATAATGATTATGGCTCTTTGGAGCTGAAAAGCTTGAATAGAATTTAAAAACATTTTGGAAATATTTTAGAATATAAAAATCAGGTGTTTCGGTATACACCATATGGTCTCATTTGATTTGATTTTTTGTTCTATTTCTGCTGTGCTAAGTTCTAAAATTACTCAAAAATATAAAAATACCTGAATTCCAAAAATGCTTTATTCAACCTGTTTCAATATACTACAGTATCCTTTTGAATTAAAAAAAAAATAAATTTTTTTTGAACAATCATAACAAATTTCATTGAAAAGGATACTGTAGTATATTAAAACATAATAAAGTATTTTTGGTACCACAGGTATTTTTATATATTGAGCAATTTTAGAACTTAGCACAGCAGAAATAGAACAAACAATCAAATCAAATTAAAATATTTTAGAACTTATCAGGTTAACATAGAAAGCAACCATAATATGACAAACGAGACAATAAATGGAACCTAACACACATGCTTTTTTCTGGTACTTAATTGAAAAAACATGTGCACCATTTCAGTCAGTTTCCGCACCCGTCCGGCGGAAATAGGTTTGGGCCGGTCCAAAATCCAATCCTCACAGAAATAATCGTTCATTGTCGCATTTTTGCCCTTTCAGTTGCTCCATTTATAACAAAAAAGTTCCTTGATTCAAATATATAGATACCTATTGGAACCTGTCATTTCGCCCCCAAGAGCAAAAGTATTGCCAAAGACAAAATGACAGCTTCCAATAGGTATCTATATATTTGAATCAATATCTATAAAATGGAACCCAATAGAAGTTTACATTCTGTGAAAAAAGTACCTTGTATTTGCTTCTCCAAGACACCGAATGCTTGAAATCTTTCTGCAGCCACGGGTGTTTAAGCAGCTCTCTCACGGGGATTCTGCGCTTTGGGTCGACTTGCAGCACATCTTCTAGCAGCATCACAGTCTCTTTTGACAACCATTTTGGAACCTCGTATTTACCAGCCTAAAATCAAAATTATATACAGTACAAAATTATAAAAATAATATTGAATACAGTGATGGATCTTGGCCGCGATTTTGCAACTTTTTAACTATAAAAACAGTGTTTGTCGTATTTCTATAACTGGACTGCGACATAGATGTCTCATTTTAATTTCGTTTGGTAAGCAGTTAGTAATTTCATAAATTTTCCTGTCATCATAGTTTTATTGAAGAATGGGGAGCATTCAAGTTACATTCAAGGTTTAGGTTACTTCAATATTCTGCTTTTATAACACTTCCATGGAAAAAAACCAAATGGCGAAATTCATAAGAACTACCAATATTACTACAGTATGAAGCAGAATATGCATTGCAACCTATGTAGACTTACTTGGATTTTCTTGTACAAATATGCTATATTATCGTCATCAAAATGAAGAAAGCCGCATAGCAAAGCATACAACAGTACACCCATGCTCCATACGTCAGCCTATGACAAAAATAGTTAATCTCAACTATCTACATTAAAATCTCCACACTATGAAGGAATGAACTTAAATGTATCATATTCTCAAGGAAACCCCCGCGTCGCGAGGGGAAAACATTGACACGTGACCAGGAAAGTGTTCGTTTTTGACGTGATATTTCTGTACTTAAAGTTGCTTTATTTTGTTGGTTGTGAATTATAATTCATTGCATATGTACCATTGTATAACACACTGGACAGTTTTTAGAGCAGAGGCTGCTAATGAAAGTTTCCTGGGGCTTTAACATTGCTGACGTTAACACAGCAAATACCGCTACATCGTCAAACAATCATCATGCACACGTGGATTCACTGCTCTTCCATTGTCGAGAAATACGCTACACATTCCAGAACGTTTTCTTGTTTACGTCAATACTGCACACGTGCGTTTGCTGTCACTGCATAGAGCCGTGTAGACAGGAACTGGAAGTGAGGGTTTTCTTAAAAATTAATCAATTTCAAGACTGAAGTTCATTAAAATCTGTTGACATTTCGAATGATAAATTAATCACACGATAACACAGACAAAAATTAAATGTCTGATGTAATTATGCTATTCACTCTTTCGACATGTTTCAATACCATCAGTATCCTTCTCAAATTCAAATTTCAAAATATTAGTTCTAAATTACAGTATTAGTTTTTTGGAACTAATATTTTGAAACTTGAATTTGAGAAGGATACTGATGGTAAGTCTGGTATTGACAANAAACATGTCGAAAGAGTAAATAGAGTAAATAAAAATACATAAAACATTTGGACCAACATAGATTTAATTTAGACCGCATTAGAGCAGGAGAAATAGAAGAAAGAATAAAAGAAAATGCTACCACATGCTGCATACCATATTTCACGAATCTTGTATAAGAAAACCTGTAAAATGATACATTCTGTTGGTAAGGAGACTTTTTTCCGTTGCTCACCTCTGGACCCAGATATTGCTTGCCAGCGATCAGCTCCGGAGCAGCGTAAACTGGCGACCCGCAACATGTGAACAACGCATTGGCAATTCCTCCCTGCAATGAACTTATCTTAATGAAACATGTTCTTCATATTAATTGCAATATAACCATGGAAAAAACATGCCAATATCATTGCATTTTTAAGTCTTGTGATCATATTTTTGTTATTTACTAATATGCTAAAATCTCCAGACGACTTAGTACTCAGACTTGGATAAATTATCTGTGTATATATCAAAGCATTTAAATAAAATACAAATAAAATTCATTTCTATACATAAATGACATACCTTTGGTTTTGCAAACAGTCCAAAATCAATCAACTTCAAATTTTGTTCTTCATCTAGCAATAAATTTTCCTGCAATGAGAAAAGCAAGATCATTGTACAGTCTATGTGTATTGTATATAAATCTATAATAGATTAAAATACTTCAGCGTCGCATTTGAATATATGTAAATCTATGTATCAATAAAATATACAATTCAACTCAAACTTTAAGGGAGTAAACTAAAAATGTTACTCTTAATTTCAAGTCATCAGGGAGACTTTTTAGATAAGTATCATGAATATTGCTATTATTGTGTCTGATAAACTTGAATCAGCGCATCTTGAAACTGGGTTAAAAGTCAGCTGCCACACAACTAGATATATACAATGTATGCGGTCAGTACCGATACAGGTTATTTTCACAAAGCAATTCTGGAGCACGATAACCAATGAAAATACATGCAAAAGAATTATAAAAATGAGTCCAACTTAATTCTAAAATATGATTAACGCCAATGTTCATAATCATAATGTATCAATTACAAATACAACACTCACTGTATCCTTGAATGAGTTCATCATGTTGGTAATTATGTAGATTTATTATTTTCATCTTTCACAGCACAAAGAATTTCTTACTGTTTTACAGTTTCGTCTGCTTCTGCAGGCATTTTCAAAAACACTACTGCGCATGTCTTTGTGTTGTGAAACACCATTTAACAGTCATGTCATGAGCAACTATTCGCATTCCTCTCTTTTAACCTTTCCCTGAATTACACATACCTCAAGTACCATGAAAAATTTCTCTTCAGTTTCAATAACTTGGAATAATTTACAGATGTGCTGATGCGCCAAGTCTTTCATGGCTGCTATTTCTGTTCTGACTCTTGGTAGATCATCTCCAAGCGTCTTTTTATCCATGATCTTTACAGCGACCTTATCCCCAGTAAGTGCATGGTAAGCTAATTTCACCTTTGCAAATCCACCTGAAATAACCATACGTATGTGTTATTGGTAAATTCTACTATTGCCAGGTTGTAGATAATTTTTCCACAAATACATTACAATTTTGAGAACATTCTTTAATTTCATTTTGTTAAAGTTGTTCTGATATGACATGTCCTAGCAAGCAAGTTTATGATACTGAAACTTACCTGAACCAATAGTTTCTCTCAAATGGTAAAGGCCATTCAAGGCACTATATGATGATGTTGACGAAGACATGCTGCAATCTCCTAAAATAAAATAAAAATAGGAGTTGGATAAATTAACTTCATGAACTCATCTAATGCAGAGCAAAAGCCTCATCTAAAAGTTAAATATACTTAACATTGGTGAAAAATTTCACCTTGAGATATTGCTGATTCTTTTACATAATTATTCTCTGCACTAGCTTCTACCAGTAGGGAACTGGGGACCAAAAATCCATAATAGGCAATCCAGTCACATGCCTTTTTTCTGAAGCAACCATTGCCCCCAACACAAACACACACTGCTCACTATTCAACAACAAATATTGCATAGCTCAGGTCCACAGCATCTGCACTGTCCTGACCACGCACCCAGCTCCCTCCTTCCTGACCCATAGGGTCAGTATTCTACTTCTCCCTGAGGATCATGGCAAGTCCTGGTCAGTATCCGTAGCCCATACAGGGCTGACACACCCCAGGAACCTGTAAATGACATCACTGTAGGCTGGTCAACCAGTGGGTGGGATAGCTGAGACTACGCCTGCGTGAACAAGACTAGCATGTCCTACTCTGCACGTGGATATCATGTGGTGTCTATGGTCGGGCCACTCCACAAGGATACCTTGCTCAGAGGAGTAACCAGAAGGTAGTTAAATGAGGGTCCTCTCACGGAGGAGAAGTGCCACTAATCTGCTGGAAGGTCATGATACTGTAGTGTACATGCCTCACTACTATATAAGCCTAAGAAGCCACACAAAACCTTTTCTAGTGGGATAGCAGCAAAAGCCCTAATCCTAACTGGTGCGATGTTATCAGTAGAGACCTATTCTAGTGAACTCTAAAAGAGAGCCACGCACCAGTGCCTACATTAGAAGGGATTTTTGTCACTCTCCATCAGTTTTCACTTTCCAAGTTTGTCAGCTTGTACGGGATTAGCTTGGCAAATGGAAACTTAACCCACACAAAAATGTATCCTGTGAGTTCTCCATCAGAAGCTGCTCCCTCGAGTGACTCCCATCGGAGGCTCCAGGGCTGGGTTCTATGTCTCCGTACCTACTAGCATATTATCCCCAGACAGCATCTGTAAAGAATGCAAAATTAAGACATTAACACCACATACTCTTCATTTCTACATAGAAATAATGAATATTCTGTGTGGAAATTCACTTCGAATGTACATGTGCCTCCTGGCTGAATGGATAGGGAGTTGGACTTGTGACTAGAAAGTCGTGGGCTTGATTCCTGGACCTTCAGAAGCAGGTTAGTGCCTTTTGGAGCTGGCATATTAACAGAATCTATGGCAAGACACTTTTTCTTGTCGGGGTTAATTTTCATTGTTGTCAGCCCAATGAGCTAGGAGTAATTGTTCAAACCCTGCTTATAAGCACTCAAAGAGTTAATAGACAATTAGTTTCTGCGTTCCTCTTTTCCATAAGGATATAAGCACATGGCCATTTATGCATGGTTAACAGAAAACAACCAAACCAGTACGGAAAATTAAAAAAAATTCTCACTTTCTTTTGTTTGGTGTGTCACCGGAATTCTTATCACAGCTAAAAATAACAAGCATAAAAAAACACTGCAAGACAAAAAACGTGGTCCTCTTTTCAAATACCATTGTAAATTCATGTCAAATTGAAAAAAATTATGTTTCGATCTATACATTAAAAATTGTGAATTTTAATTCAGGTCCATCTATTGCAAATATTAATCCAAAAAAATTATCTATTGAAAAATGGAAGGCTATGAAGCGGGTGACGGCCCAGCACTTTCTGATGTGCTTCAGTGGAATTTTAATTTCAAATTGTAATTCAGCAATTTAATTTTAAAACATTCAAAACATTAAATTCTACACTGTACTAATTTAATGAAGGATTTAAATATTAAAAGTGTCTTCAGTTGCTAACATTATCCCTCATTGATTAAATACTAATCTTGATCCATGATCTATGGAATAGCGCATTCACATTCATATGCGTGATTCTGTAATCTTCATATCTGACAGTAGAATGTAAATAAATGTAGCAGCCTCTCATGACAAAAGTAAATCATCCCAAATGTTTCAATTTACATCAACATATGACATTGTATCATAAAAAATGATGCTCTACTGAAACATGAACCCATTGATACAAGTTTAATATACATTGTGTATACATTGTATGTAATGTTTACTACACAAAACTAAATCCATCACCATATTAGGTGGGAATCTGTCTTATGATAAAATCACATGCTATGTGTGGTGTTCATGCAGGTATATAGATTTTATCCCTCAAATATGTGAGAAATTACTAAAATAATGTTATTATCAATATACCAATAAAACACTGTATATTAAGAAAATATATATTTTTAATTGCATGCATAACATAACATACACATTAAGTTATTTTTTGTTCATCTCAAAGTTCCATCAATTCTGTAAAAATATTAAATTTTCATGTAAATGTAACTGTTTGTAAATAAATTTTCATTTAAAAAGTTTGAAAAAAAATCATAATGCTTAAGTATGTCAAGGAACATTTTTTCTTATTTCGTTTTAGCATAAAATGAGACAGACGGCCGTGGTACTTACGCGTTGTTTTCGCTGACGGGCGTGCCGTGGTTCATGCTCATGTTGTTGAGCTGTGAGTCGACAGACCGTGACGGGGACAATGTTGTCGTCTGGTCGAAGAAGTTCATGCCCAGATTCTTCCGTTCTTTGGGAGCTGTTAACAGTCAAATGGCTCTTATAAGTTCTGCCAAATACATTATAATAATTACCATTAACACTATTAACACTACACATTATAATTATGGGAAAATGAATAATACTAAATATCTAGACCATTGAAATATCAATGCAAAAATACCAAACAAATAAAAAAAAAAAAATGTCAACCTCAAAACCCATGAGCATTAGCATATTCATTGATGCTATATTATAATCCGTAAAAAATTGCATACAATTTAATTTGGTTGTATTCACACATTTGAGACGGTTCGTAAAATTAAATCAATTGTATCAAAAAGTAAGGTGAAAATTCGTGATAGTTTTGTTTTACGTTCTTCTTGGCTGTACAATAATCAAGAAAGAGAATTTTTAAAATTAATATTATTTAAACGTTTTCAAGCTCTACAAGCAAGGCTCCTTATCAAGATTGTACAGCCAAAAAGAACATAAAACAAAACTATCATGAGACCAAGTGCTGTGAACCAAGTCTACTGGATTTTGAATAATAAACGTGAAAACTTACTGTAGTTATCAATGGCGCAGCTGGCGAGGATGTTTGACATGGGCGGGGTTTTCTTGCCGGTGGCGGGTTTCTGCGATGCTGACATGGGGACGTCGCGAGGCGGGGACATGCCGTACGTGGGGGGTACGGGGGTCTCCGGGATGATGAAATTCTCTTTGTCAAATTCCTAAGGAAGGATTGTTTGCAAGCTTTAATATTTGAGCTGCAGCAGGTCCTCTCATACTTATTTAATATACATCAATACACTGACAATTCTTTCTACCTGCTTTATTATCCGATGAGTTTCTGAAGAGGACATTTTATAGTCGAAATGTGTAAAACTTTATAACTTTAGGAATTTTTAAAAATATTTAGGACTCGTCGGATAATAAAGCAGGTAGAAAGAATTGTCAGTGTATTGATGTATATTAAATAAGTAAGGAAAGATTGAAATGTATTAGTATCAATAATTTGAGATGACAAGATGAAAAACAAATCCAACTGAGCCTTTTGAACTGCCAGCAATGCTTTTTTTATCTGCCAAACAGCTGTGCTGGAAGTTCAAAAGGCTCAGATATCTTTGTCAAACTTCTCTCTCCCTAACATCTTTTAGTAAGCATATTTCTACCAACGTTAGATATAGCTGAAGACAGGTTTTACAACCCTAAGCTTCCATGGAAGTGAGAGAGAGAGAGAGAGAGAATATAATTGTATTATATTTAAGCGCATTAGGACAATACGCTCTTCAAAACTCTAGACATATTCAAGTTTGTTTGTTTGTCGTTGTTGTTGCATGTGATCTGACTACACATCCCTACTTACTTATATAATATAATATCCGAAATCATGACCTATGAATCATAATTATTTTCCTACATTAGTGTATTTGCAAATAATCAATGAAGTAAAACAGCAGTATCAATAATTTAAGCAAGATGTATGGAAAACAATCTCATAATTGCAAGTTTGTACTAAGTATTTCGAAATAATCACACATATTTAAAATCATAACATAATGCATCCAAATATGGAAGCTTAGGGTTGTAAAACCTGTCTTCAGCTATATCTATCGTTGGCAGAAATATGCTGACTAATAGGAGGTGAGAGAGGGAGAAGTTTGAAAATGTATTTGCAAGCACTGGGAAACACATATATAAATATAAAGCTATTAGGTGTTCATGAAGGCACATGAAACATAATAAATTTGCTATTCTGATTTACAAATGGGTGTTTAGTTCAAAAATTCATCCACCATTTAAAAATCTTGACAAATAAAGATGCGGTTTAGCACAAGCAGGCTAGTGGGAAATGTTCACTTCCAACAAAACCAATCCTTTAATGGTACAACACATCAAAGTACAAAAACGCATCTTGTTTTACATACTGTGGCTCTGCCGGCATCATTTTTCCTTGTACCTTGCAGTCCAATCTCCATCCAGCACTAAAAAAGAAAACAATGTACATGATTTCAGTGATACAATTATTCTATCAAATGGAACTGTAGTCTTAATATAGAGGTTCTACTGTACACTGTGGCTATCATTGTTTATCTGTGTGTATCATAAAGTCCCGCACTAAGGTTCTACTGTACACTATCATAACGTCCTCCTGCCCCACCAGTCAAATTGTACACTCCGGCTCATGCACAAAGCTTGTTCCAAACCCTGAGCATTGATCAAACTGATCATCGAATGCCGTGAACCCCACTCCAAGGCAGTCCTCGGAGGTTGTATGTAGTGGCCAGTGAATATCAGATTGAGCAGGGCCATAAACCCTGTAAACTTTTTGCAATAGAACCTCCCTGGCCTGGCCTCCAGCCGTGTCTCTTTATCAGGGTTTGGACCTGCAACAATCGTCTTATTATACAGGTGATCTTTTTAGGAGTAGTCTTCACAGGAAGTTACTTTCACTTGTAAAAATTTAGCGCACTTGTCAAACACTAGCCGTAGTGCCCTGACAATGAGCGTACAGTGTCCTTGACTCGGTTTTTAAAAGTACATGACTTTCACATTTCTCCCCAATCAATGTTACAAGAAAGGATGTAAGAAAATCTTAGTTCAATCTGGTGACACCAACGTCCTCATAGGCCACTTTTTCTTTATACAATTATGTTGAGAAATAAATCTATGGCTTGCATTTGGAAGCAAAAAGAACACTACTTTGTATAGTATAAATCAAATTGCAGAAAACAGAGAGTGTGTGAAGCCTTGGCGGTGTTTCACTCACTGGATCCAACACAACCTCATCAATTTACAGAAAATGTAAAAATATTGCATGGAACGCTAGGAAATGCTTTTCAGGTATAACAGATGTGTTCTATGACATGACATACTGTAAAACTAGAATATTTTGTGTCTATTAAATTTAGCGATTTTCATCTGTAAATTATTTTGTGAATATTCAATTTTGCGATTTTGGTCTATCCTAGTACTACTTTACATAGACTATTAATATTTGCTGAGTATTTAAGTTTGCTTTTTTGCATCTACCCACAAAATTCACAAATTAAATTGCGTACAAACATTTCTAATTTTACAGTAATATATATATATATTCCAATAACTCAGTGAATCTGGAGAAAAATTTTCACTAATTGAAAAGTTCACTATCACCATGTATGATAAGGGAAGCACATGTGTAGACATCAATGAGGCAAGATAAGAAATGTTTTCTAAAATAAACACTGGTATTGAAAGCATTCCACCATCCAAAGATGCTTTTGCAGGATGCTTAACGGGCAATCTACCAGGCAACCGAAGTGAACCCGTTAATACAAATCCACAAGAATTTGAGTGGAGAATGGAAAAGGGAAATTATGTACAGTACAGGTCCGTTTATCCGGATCCCTCGGGACCTTGATAACATATCCGGATTAGCGGGAGGTCCGGATGAATGAAAGTTCACCCTAAGAAATTTTACAGGACATGCCTATGGGCGATAATTAAAGAAACAACGAATTTTTATCATATTCTTTGGTTGTTTTTCACTTACATTTCGTAATATCACATATGATGTTTTTATTAATACTTCCTTCTCTAATCCTTTTAATTTATTATAATTATACACAATTAAATAAAGCCAATAACGTATTTTATGAAAAACATTCCAAAACTTGTTATGTATGATGCAGTGGAAGTTGGTTTGTTAAATGATACCTGTCTTACTATTCGTTTTTTAGGTCTCATTCCAAAGATTTTATTGAAAACGAACACACATACACAGACATTAAAATATATTACAACATTCTAATATACATTATACAATATTCATAATACATGTACCATTTTGGATGACACTGCCAGAAGCATGCACAGCTTGTCAAGAACTCGTTCGATCAGTGCACACCCATTTCGTGCATTTTAATGTTTAAACCATCGTAGCAAAGCTAATAATTAACCCAAAATAGTGTTTGATATGTCAAAATGAAGCTACTTACTTATATTTCCGTGTGATGAAAACAATGTTTATGCTTTATTAAAATCACATGATCTAGGGCGCATTTTTTAAATTGCCGAAAATGGGTCTTAGGACAGAAAATGCACACCGTGGTCGTGCATTGCAGTTTGAGAAGAGGTTGCATTATGACTCGATAAACCTTGTTTCATACAATCCCAAGTGCCTTGTGTTTGTTAATATATTAATAATTAGATATAAATAAACTCATAAATGATGGTGAATGCATTTGTTTGTGATAGTAAATATTTTTTATGACAGATCAAAAGTCTTATTTTTGCATTTTATGAAATCACACATTTTGCACTTTGCTTCAATAAAAATGATAAAAATATTTTTCAAAAAAATAATGCTTTAGAAATTATGAAAGGGTAAGCGATTTCCAATAAATTGATATGAAACATGTTGCACATTAATTGAAAAATAAGGCATATGATCCACATGAAAAATGGCATCTCCATTTCTTTCTCTGGAAACACTTTACGTCTTATGTTTTTGTTAATAAATGTGACTATTTTCTTCAACAGCTTCAAAGACTCTTCATTATGATATGTATGGACACTGTAATGATGACACTGGTTATAATTTTGATGAATTACATATTTTTTTTTATTTTTGTTACTGTTTAACAATTACATTATTTTTATTTTTATTTTGTTTGTTTATTTTAATTACGTATTTATTTACTTTATCGACCAAATATATAATTTTACTACATATAACACAGTTATGCATATAGAAATATTCATGTCAATGTGGCTGCTTTTAGAGATTATGTTTTCAAATAAAAACATAAGTTATATTGATATTAGCATTGGCAGGGTCTATTTCATTGGATGAGTGTACATATTTGCTATCTACCAGGCATACTAAACCCACATCCCAACCCCACCAAATCTCCATCTATGTTACCAATAGGACATTCATATGACCAAGGACAAAATTTTAATTCACCACCATGAACACCGGGGAAGTAAAATGTATTTTTAGTAGTAAATTGAATCAATATGGATGGCAAAATAAAAGAATGCATGTGTTTGTAATAAATATATTAATTTATTTGCATATTACATTCACTAAATTGATGTATTTAAAATATTGTATAATATATTAAGCATTCACATGATAGAAATATATAAAATAAAATACAATGTGCTTGGAATACATAGTAACATTCAAATTGGACTATATTACTTATGGTTATAAATTTTTAAAATAAGTACAATGAATCACTTTCAATTCCTAAATTTATACAAAATATCAATCAGAATTATTCATTTCTATTCTTACTGACACCACATACTTTAAGTGCTTATTCCATTGCTTCAATACATGTATTCAATTTGCTAAACTAATAAATGATCTACGATAATAATTAATACAATACAAAATAACATATTGTTTTTTCATAACATGAATATGAAATATCGCATACAAAATCACAGATATTAGATTATGTTACTGATAACAACCAATAACACATTTAAAATGTTATATGATTTACGATAATAATGGATACAATACAAAATACATATTGTTTTTTGATATAATGAATATGAAATATCACATACAGAATCACAGATATTAGATTATATGTTATTGATAACAGCCAATAACACATTTAAAATGTTATATGAATTTTTCAAGTAGTTCACTCTGTTACTTGTGTAGTTACTGACACTAGACAAACTACATATGAATGTATATGCTGCAAAAATAGCATTGTTGTCCATTACAAGGTAATTTAGTCCACTTCATTTTTCAGGTTTGGGGCTGTGTGACTTGACTGGAGTAGATCTACAGTCAGCTTCTGTTAGATCTAATGAAAAATTATTAATAACATAATTCTCGTCCAAGTTCAAGTGAGATCTTACAAAATTCTACAAAGTTTTTTACTCGTATATAAGCATTAAATTTGAATAAACATATTGAAAATTATTATATTTATACACTTAACAATACCTAACATCATTTTAAATATTCATATTGGCTTTTTCTACACCACTCTGTCCAATTTTTTCTTTTGTGTCAATCCTCTTGATCACTTTATCTCTGAAACAATGGCATCAATGCCATCTACACTGTCCAAACTTTGACTATAAGTGGTAGGTTGTTGTAGTGCACAACCCCAAGTCTCGGGTCTACTGGTACCACTTCTGATTTTCCGCTAGGTCTAATGGGATGAGTCAAATACAGAGGTGTCAAAGGAATATTCCTGGGGGAGACCCCATCTCCTTTCAAAAGTGTTCTACCATGAAACTTTCCAGACGGATCAGAAATGTACAATTCCTCAAATAAGTTGGGAGTTTCAAATTTTCATTCACTGTAGACAGTTAATTTGAATGGGATTACTTTACATGTGTTATTATTTCTATCTGCCATACTTACTACATGTAATTCAGTTTTTGTATTGTTGTTATCCGTAATACTGTCTGGACATTCTGCGCCTTTAAGATTTTTACCGGTTCTGCTTTCATCACATTGTTCAATTTCTGCACTTGTATTTCCACATTGAGCAACTTGTTTGATTTCTGAAAATCTCTCAGAGAGAGACTTCATCACTTTTCTTTTCTTTCTTTTTGGAATGATTTTTGTGGATTTCCGAGCTCTTTTGTACGGATGGAGTATGTCTGATAAAGCCTGAGGAAAAGAATCCTGTGGCGAACTGTTATCATCCTCATTATCCAACATATTTCTCCCTCCAATTACTTGCTGTTCTGGTTTTCTAATTCTACGTTTACCAGTAGACGCCGTTTGTTCTGTAAACAATGTTTAGTAAAAAGTTTTAACACAAATGTCTATAGTGTTACAATGAATTAATTATCTGTTGTATTTAACATAAATTTAGTGGCTGTTAAACAAAAATATTGTTACATTTTACGGTTCTGCCCCGTAGCAATGGCTTACATTTGCAATGAATGAGAATGTTGTATTAGCTGTGAACAAACTCGGTGAACTACACAGAATGTATGACACAAAATTGAAGTTAATGAAGATAAATACATTGATACAATATTTTTCATATTAAGAATCTGAATTTCATTTGTCTACATGACCTATCATTATTATTTATTATAATCATCATTCTACAATTAAAAAAATATATTCTACCTTGCTCTAACACAACAACCTTGCAGTCATCATTAGGTGTGTCTGAAGCCAGGAATGCAATCATCAATATCAATAATATACAAGAACTAATGAGATATCAAACATTTAATGACATATTTCATGTCTTAGAATAAATTGAATAAAAATTTTAGATGTATTAATGAACATACCACTAGCATTTCTCTTTGCCGTTGAAACTTTTTGCTCCAAAGGAGATATCACACTGAATGCTAAAACAGCAAATACATATCAATTTTGATTATACATGTAGTTTTATTGATATACTATTAATATTCTAATTGACAAGAAATAAGTACCAGACTTCAATCACTTACCTTTCACATTTGCAAGAGATTTCGTCATTCCATATCTTTTTTTGGCACTTTTTTCATCTCTTGCTTCTTTTCTTATTTTTTTTTGTTTTCATTTTTCTTTTTTTGTTTTCTTCTTCTTTCTTCTTCATTTCTGCCATTATTTCATCACCTACAAATATTTCCTATGTCAATTTAGCCAAGTGACTATTAAGTAATCATTGTTGAGCAAACAACAATGTTTGCATTATATTTACCTACGATAAAACATTTCAATCGTAATTATAATTCTAAAGTTTTGGGTAATGATGGTAATTTATTTCTAAAAGACGACTTTAATGGAGATGGCATCAAGCTGTCCTCCTCACCATCGGACTCCTCTGAATCAACGACTGCTAACCTCCATAAACCCATACTCTCAATCCGTTCATCCAGAGAACTCCGAGGCGGAGAGGACAAACTTGAAGCACCCAACCGATCTGTAACTTCATCTACACCCCTATTCCCACACATAGTGACATGGTTAACGAAAATAGTATTACTAACAGTTTGGAAAAAACAATTTTTACACTTCTGTAGCACACCCTTAACCCGGCAAAACTCAACAATGTCAGGTTGGGTGAATGAAATATGCCTTCTCTTATGACATACATAAAAAATGACACAATTCTTCATTGTGAGCTTTTTCTCACTTTGTGTGCTGTTGTGCTGATGTTGATTTAGGTTTACCCATCCTTAAAAATAAAATAATAACATGTTTTAGAATACATATTTAGTAAATACAATCTAATAAATATAAATATATTTTTAACAAAATCTTCTTTGGACATCTCCATACTGAAAATAAAAATATCATAACATAGAAGTTTAATGAACCCAGTCACCAAATCTTTGTGGTTGGTTACGCTTTCGTTTTATTTCCATCACCTTGTCATCATCTGAGTTTCTGACATTGGCAGGTTTTAGTTTATTATGGTGCACAATTATGGGTAAATGTTTTCTTGATTTTTGTATCTTGTATAATACATCTGATAGTTTGGTTAACACTGCATTAGGGCCATGCCACTGAATATATGATTCTTTCTTGGCATTTTTGTCTTTTACCGGATTGTAATAATAAACTTGTGCACCTGGAGCATACTCATGTACTTTCAGTCTATTATTGTAATGATTATTTTGTTTCATGACGGCTGATTTCATTTTGCTTCGTGCAAGGTGATGAATTTTATGCATTTTGTTTTTAAGATCAAGTACAAATTCCTCAGCGGTATCAAAATGTGTAATATTACCATTCGGCAATGTTACTGGAGATAATAGATCTAAAGGTAACAAAGGTTGATGACCAAATTGCATAACGCATGGAGTTTCATGAGTAGAATCCTGCACTGAAGTGTTGTATGCAAGACAACAAAAATCGAAGAGTTTGTCCCACTGAAATGGATTTTCTGTAACTAGGCAATTTAACATATCACATAACGTCTTGTTCATATGTTCTGCAAAACCATTTGATTGAGGAGATCTAGCACAACACCTAGTTTTGTCAATCCCTAACAACTTACATAGTTCTGTCCATAGTTGACTTTCATAACATCTGCCTTGATCACTGAGGATCTCTAAACACACACCAAAATATTTTACCCAATGTCTAACAAAAGCTTCAGCTACTGATTTTGCAGTAAGGTCTTTTATTGTTACAGCAACCACATACTTAGTAAAACAATCACAGAAAGTTACAATGTATCTATTGTCATCATCAATACATGAAAATGGACCCATAGCATCTGTACTAATTTGTTCATTTAGAGCACCTACCACATAACTTTGTAACGGAGCCTTAGCCTTGGTGGGAGGACACTTTCTAAGTTGACACATTTTGCAGCTTTGAACCCATCTCTGAATATAAGCCTTCATGTGGGGAAAGAAAAACTTCTTATCCTAGAATAGGTCTGCCATTATGAACTTCATTCCATAAAACTCGTGGTAAGGCTAATTGGTACCAAAAACCTTCAGAATCTGTAGTTTCAAATTTTCTATGTAACAAACCATCAATTATTTTTAACCTAGACCAGTCTGTTAGTAAGATTTTACTATCAGCACTCAAAGTGGACAATTTTTACCATTCAGGCCTGTTATCATTAAGTGATTTAAACTCTAGCACTGGGCCAATATCAGGATCTGCTTTTTGGGCAGCTAGTAGCTCCTCTTTTGTCCACTTAGTTGTTAAAGAAAGAAGTCTAGTCATAGCTTCATCTTCAACTGATGAACTACAGGAAGTTTGACAACTACTTTTACAGCAATTTTCTACATTAGTTTGAACACAGACGTCAGATTTTACTTTTGTTTCTATGACAACAGGAGGGTCATACTGGAATTCATCAAATTTTTCACACAAGCATTTCTTACCACCACAATCATGTTGTCGGCTGAGGCCGTCACAATTTCTATGGTCTTTACCAGGTCTATGAATGATAGTAAATGAAAAACTTTGTAGAAAGTCTAACCAATGTCCTAATTGATCTGGGGGATCTCTAAATTTCCAGAGATATTTTAACGCAGCATGATCTGTTCGTACAGTGAAGTGTTGGGAAGCGAGGTAAACTCGCCATTGTTTTACAAAGTGTAATATCCCAAGCATTTCTTTTTTAGTTACACAGTAGAGAAATTCAGGACCAGACAACGTCCTTGAGCCATAAGCTAAAACAACCTCACGACCATCTTGAACTTGAGAAAGTACACCACCCAGCGCGTAATAACTCGCATCAGTATCTAAAATAAACTCTCCAGTGGGTCTAGGTAAACCTAAAATAGGTGCATTTATTAAACAACTTTTTAAAGTATCAAATGATAACTGACACACAGGAGTCCAACCAAAAGTCACTTTACTGCTAGTAAGGGTTGTCAACGGTTTGGCTATTTCACTGTAATTTGCGATAAATCTTTTATAGTAATTTGTTGTTCCTAAGAACTTCCTTGTTGATTTTATATCAGTGGGTTCAGGCCAATTCACTATACACTCTATTTTCTTAGGTTCTGTTTGAACACCCTGTTCAGAAATTTGAAAACCTAAAAACAATATTTGAGTTTGGAAGAAGTTACATTTTTTGGTTTTAATTTCAGAGATGCCTTGCGTAATCTAGAGCATACTTCAGTGAGAGTGCATATCATATCATCAAAATTGGATTGATAAGCCACAATATCATCCACATATATGAGGAGACCTTTGTACAACAAATCTTGAAATGTTGAAGTCATTAATCTACTGAAACAAGCTGCGGCATTACTACTCACTCATACTGACCTACCAGGAAAAGACCGAACTTCAAAGAGATCACACGCTGCTGCAAGGACTATCGTAAAATACTGCAGAAATCACGATCTTAAAATAACATTACAGGGGTATCAAGTGGTCTCGGCCTGTTCACAGAATGAATGAGGCCAGCAATACGGGAAAGAGTTTGGATGCGAATGATATGGCTACGATGTGGAAGTATCTCTCTGATGCGTATGGCCTTTTAGATTCTGTGGGGAAGTGCGTTTTAGACGCCCATAAGATGACAGTAGACCAAGTGTGTAGCCTGGTGAGAAGAGATGTAGTTGGCTGAGTAGAATGGCCCAGAGAAGAAATAATTAAGGTAAATCAATATAGCACTTGTGTATATGAGGTAGGTATATTAATTCATAAAACCAATTGTTACTTTAAATAATCAGTATTTGTCAAGTGCCGTAACAATAATGTAAGCTACACCTCTTGGTCTGTGCAAATTACAATACAGCGAGAGCCGCTTTGGTTGGAAGGACCTGTTGAGGATTTTACTACTTGTGGGCATGGCACCAGTAACAGTGATCGCTCTGCAAAATTGTCAAACCGAGACACGTGTCTCACACAATTTATTATAATGAGACAGATGAGAAAAAAGCGAGACAAAATGTGGCAATCTTTTAAGAAATTCAGAGTGGGGGGGGGCCACATATACATTTTCTTCTTTTTTTTTGGGGGGGGCATGGTACCCCTGGCACCCCCCGGCTGCTACGGCCATGTATATGAATAAAAATTGCAAATTACTATGAAACCCAGCCGCATGGCTCCAAAGCGCAATCTATAGACAAAAATATAGCTAACTACCGTGTTAATCATATATTGTGATATGTCCATTATTAGTTCAAGATACTACAGACTTATAGTAAGTAGGAGTGGGGGTGGGGTGTCACTTGGTAATAAGCTATTTTGATTTCTGTTTAGAGCAACACACACAGATCCATACATTTCTTTGGTGGACACCAAGCTGGTGCTTCATGTATACGATGCCCTTTTCTGTTTGTTTTAATAATATGGATGGAATCCGTGTGCACATGGGCAAGCTTTAGCCCCAAAGTATATTGTATACAATAAAATCATCAACCTAGGTAATTACATTCACCTAGGTTGATAATGCCTAACGACCAACGCTACGTGACATTTTTTAAGAATATAACTGTCTGCCATCTTACTGTCTATTCACGTATAAGGTAACTGGGCCTAACATCGAACATGGGCTTAACTTAAGGTTCGGATATGGGCCTATGGGCCTTTAACTGAACTCAATTTCTTTTTCCACAAAGCTGACTTTAATTTGGCACGGTAATTTTGCCCTGCACGTATATGTCATTACATATTGTTTATTATGAAAGAAAGTTACAACACGCTGTACGTGTATACTAGATCTGCTTTCATCATCGCCAAGTTGTGCACCTGTTGCCGTGATTCTGGGTGTCAAATCGATTGAACATCGCATTTGTTGATTGTCATTCTCAAATATAGCAATGTATAATCTATTAGTAACGTTATTCAATCAATCTATTACGAATACTTGCGAGAAAAAAGAAATAACTTGCGTGTTTTGATGTGAAAAATATACACACGCATGTTTCCGTGCGTTAGTGCACATGCTCAGTAGTTCAAATGTCGGGATTTCTCGGAATCACAACGCATTTGTTGGCAGTGTATTCAAATGCCGGTGGCGGCGCTGCGATTGGCGTTTCGTATGTAAACAAACATGGCCACGCACGTGAATGATTCGAAAATATTATTTCTTTTTATTTTGAAGTCTGGATAATAAACCAAATAAACTGCAACTCAGGCGTCGCGGCCATAGTCTAGAATTGCGACAAGCAGCATTTTCATGGGGGGAAAAAGTCGCAAAATCGTGGTCGAGAGCAATCACTGCAGTTACTGTACTTGTACATTTCCCTTTACCACAATCAATATCACTGCTATTGGCAGCTAGAGCTAGATCTAATGTGGGACTCGGGATTTAGCAGAAGCCCCTTCTTCCAAATCATAATCCTTTTCTTGCCTTTTTTAACAAAGAAATTTAGCATTGAATGAGAGT
>JAGTTF010000844.1:0-12290 GCA_019095985.1 Streblospio benedicti | reverse complement strand
TTGATTAATAACACTGAACGTCGGAGAAAACATATTATTGGCTATGGATGTTTTTTTTCTCATATTTTTCTAAGGTATGATTTCCTCATATTGAATATTCTTGAATGAGAAATCATTTCAAAAGCAACAGTACTGAACTTTTACCTAGTGAATAATTACCAAACCCAATGCAAGATGTTTGTATACTGTAACACTGAAGAAAAAGTTAAAAGTCTGTCAATATCACAATAAAACTGTTAATTGTGAAGTACTCTATCTCTGCAAGAGTGGTATCTGGTAAATATGATAATAAAATGAAATATTAAAATAGATAATATAAATAAATAAAACAAGCGGTAAATAATAATTTGCACAGAAAATGTAGGAAGAAAAACATGGTTTGTTGGATTTTGTTATACAAGGAAGCAAATTACTGAAGGCGGTTATTAGCAGCTATTTGTTAACAATTATTTTTGATGCAAAATGTTTTTTTAACAGCTAAATTCAGAAAGCTAAAGACGCATGTGCTAGGAGTCATTGTTCATGGGATAATCACTGTGTTTTTTTTTATTACAATCAGTATTTGCATGCACCCAACCTCACCATTCACGCCCTTTTTCATTCACTAATCATGCTTTCATCAATACCTGACATATTGCAGAGATGTGAACCCGTCAGCGTTGAAAATCTTAGTCACAGCCATGAAAAATCTTAATTTTCAAGCAAAAATCTTGATAATAAGTATGAAAAATCTTAATAAAATCTTAATGTTCTACTCATAAAAAAACAATAACAAGGGCAATTATTGTAAATTACTCCTGGGTGAAATGAAAAAAATAATAATTAGAAAGAAATCTAGATATCACAGGAATCAATTAAAAAAAGATCATCAAAATCAGACAAGAATTGATAAAGTAATAATAGTTAGATTAAACAAGCATCTGTTGGAAGAGCACACGGGATGTGCATAATGCATATTACCTCGGAACGTCAGGCATGTACAACAATACTAATGCCCTTGTGTCTTGTGTGTACCATGAATTTTCACCATATCGGGAGTGATTCACAGTCTTTTCCGATGCAGTAATATCATTGTATTTTCTTGAATACTTGTCCATGTAATTTTGTACCATTACTGGGGAACGCACAAATTCATTAATTTTCAATATTTCTTATCAGTTTCACTTTTATATACTGTTGACAGGTCGTGTTGCAGGTGCAGGTGCGTTGTGCACATATTACAACAACCAGCAGAAACTGTTAGTCTCGTTCATCGAGGCTGCCTGCCGCACAAGTAACAGCACACACAAACTGGGCCTCGCTGATCGAGACTAAAGCTGTTTCAACACGTCATTAAAATCGAGTACATTTTTGCGAGCCGGTTAAAGCCTTGTTTACACAATGCGTAGTTCAATCGAGTACATTTAACAATGGCTGCGCCCATTTGCGAGCAAAAACATCGGTATTTTAGAAAAAAGTACAAGTTTCACATATTTCTCTGACCCTAGTAAAATCCCGTAATAAACCCATGTCCCGGACGTAAAGAATTTTCAGGTGTCAAAAATCGTAAAAATACGGGAAAAAAACGTAAGTTCACATCTCTGATATTGTACCTGCAGCTGGACAATGGTGGCAGGGAGAATAACACGCAATATTTGACAAAAAATTAAATCAAACATCAAAATCAAACAACAAAATTAAGTCATCACATCAGAAAGTCAATGCTTTCCCCTTCACAAAGTAGTGAGATTATAATGGCAGGGATATGTTTTTGGACAAAATAGAAAAATAGAATAAAGAAATTCTATAAATTTTTAATTAAATAAAATAAAAAATTAAATAATCTTAGCTCTCACATGTGTTGGTGTTATTGTGACTCGCAAGTCACTAGCTTTACGAACTGTCAAATTACTAGTCTAAAAGGCCCATTAGCGGTCATATAAACCGGCTTAGAATTATTACCAATGTCAGAAACTCTGATGATGACAAGATGATGGAAACAAAACGAAAGCGTAACCCACCACAAAGATTTGGTGACTGGGTTCATTAAACTTCTATGTTATGATATTTCTATTTTCAGTATGGAGATGTCCAAAGAAGATTTTGTTAAAGATATATTTATATATACCGATTGTATTTACTAAATATGTATTCTAAAACATGTTATTATTTTATTTTTAAGGATGGGTAAAGCTAAACCAGCACCAGCACAACAGCACAAAGCCAAAGAACAATATTGCTATTTATGCCAGAAGAGCTTTGACAACCTGAGGAAACATCGGGCCAGGGCGCACCAGAGCGTAAAGAAAGTTTTCGTTTGCACGGAATGTCATTTTTCGACTTATCTATGCCATAAAAGTCTTTTTAAGAGGCATATCCAGTCACATTCACCCATACCTATGGACAAACTGAATCTTTCTCCATCACAAGAAACCTTAGACTTGAGCAAGTATTTGGAAGGACATAAGTATTTTTTTTTGCTTTATTCTCTTTAATGTTTCTCTTTTCTTGTCCTTAATAAATGTATGTACATGTAGATAAAACTGGCATGTTGAACAACTATTTGTAGATCCCTGTCATTTTTAATAAAATTTCAATCAAAATTTGTGTTAATTTCCTTACAATGACAATTGAATTTGAAGTTTTTTCCCTACTCTAGCATAGATATAACCTTCCATACAAAGAAAATATATGATATCTTTTAATGAAATGCAATATTAATTTGTCACATGTAAAACAAACTGTCTCTCAGCACCACTTTCATGTATTAAGCTGTCAGATATAATTGAATGTTAGAAAATAGGGAATTAATATGGAGTAAAATTTTCTAAATGTTATTTAAGTTGTCATATGCAACATGTTAAAGTTATAAATTATGCTATATAATGTGTTACTACTAAAATATCCATTTAGCTGTATCACATGTAAAAGATGCACTAGTATTTGTGTTATATTGAGTACCATGTTTAAATTTCAAGTTCAAGATATCTTATCAGGTAGATAAAAGAGATATGTGCCATTTTTTCCGAAAAAGGGGGATGTATCATTGTAAAGACACCCCTAAAAGTGGGCTATACCTTACACCCCTGATATATGAATAGACTGGCCAGTTGTACCAACGTTTGCACTAAAATGTTTATCGATTACTTCTTCTAGGATGATGTACTCGGCATGCATGTCTGGAAATAACATGAATAAATATATAAACACTTCTCATTAGGTTGTTTGTAGATATAATCGGACTAACAACAAAACAAGTTGTATTGTCATTAGATTCAACCAAGCAGTGGGACGAGCACTGCGCCACCGACTGACACACGCTCAACGTGAACTCGGACGGACAAGGACCACCAATGGAACCACTGCCAGCCACCTTGGGAGGTGGCGCAGGCCAGCAGATACATGCTGTGTGCAAAGTAAGCAGGTAAGAAAAAGTGTCTTATTTAAAAAATAATTATCTAGAAAATTTTAAAATAGTTTTAAAAATATTTTTTAATAAAATATCTATTGATAAAACTCATTTCATTCACATATTTGTAACCCTCTGCAATGTAAACACAAACGACCAGCGTGACTTGAAAAAGACAGATGATGCAAACGACACCTCCAAGGAGCGCATTGATCAAGACACGGAGCCCCCGCCGAGGTGTGGGTTTGTGGAAGCCACTGGGAACCACACCTGCTTTGGCAAACATATGGATGAAGTTTCTTACATGTTTAAAACTTTAAATGGTTGCATGCCATCAGATTTTGTGAGACAACTAGATGATCTAGAACATTGGAAGGGCACTGTATAGACAATTTTTATTATACACAGTATATAAAGTTTAGGAACATTGCCTGTTAATATGTACCAGCGTTTGTTCAGTCTGTGTGAATCTTGTTAGAGGAAAAAGCTGATTTAAGCTGGGTTAAGTGCAAAAACTTGGTAAAAAAATGTAAAGATGTATACGGTAAATTTGCAAAGAATTGAGCTTTTAGGAAAGTTGACGAGGACGATGTGAAAGATAGCTTGGCAAATGAGAAAGAACAGATGGATGGCACAAAAGAAGGTGAGGCAGACAACTCTGAGGATGTAACAGAGATCGAAGCTGAGAAGAACTAGAAAAAAGTCTTCTCACCCCCTTGAGATTCAGCACCTAACACTTATACCCGCCCACGTTGGGACCAAACATCCTTCTCCTGTGTTCTCGTAGTTTCCTGGCTTCTATGAATACGCGTGTTTGATAAAATCAGGCTTCTTTCTTTACCTCACTTAAACTGTTATCTAATTTATTGGCGCTTGATGCCCCAAATCATCATATTTGCTTTCGACAATCCATGGCTTGTTGGAACCGTCATGATGCCATCTTTGTAATGAGGCTTAGATTAAAAATAAGAACCAGATTCCTCACAGCATGAATTAATTAAAACAAAATAGCCTTGACAGCTTGTTGCTCTTATTTTACTGCACCATAAAACCACTCAAAAAACACTAACCTCGGTTTGGCGAGCTCCGTTACGAATCTGTCACAACCTGCTCTTGAATAAGCAGGAATAAATAGTTTACAGAATAACATGTGTTCTTAGAGTATGCTGAAGAAACGATAAAAGCACTATTTGAGGCATACAAGGAATTGCCAATTTGTCTGTGACAGTCTACCCACAGTGTTTTATGCATTGTCAATTTATGAATGTGTTTTTATCCATGCATGCACCAACCTAAACATTGCAATGTTGTATGAATTATCGAACTGCTTGTCTGTTAAATTTGTGTTACCCGTTTTAAATAAACTGAAAAATATGATAAAAAAAAAAAAAAGGAATTGCCAAAAGTTTTGAGAAAGTCCATAGACGACCTGAAGAACAATGTTCGGGTACATGATCCTCGTCTTACGAGGCAGTAGACAAAAAAGCATTTGTTGCTTCATTCATGTAACTAGTTTAAAATCTGCTTCAGATTTTGATAAGAGTTTCGACTTCATACTACATACATGGGAATCCATGTACAGAATGCAATTTTTGAAAATTTAGAAAATCCACAGATTTTTTTTTTTTTTCAGAAAACTAATTTGGCTTCGCAAAAAATCAAAAGTTTAAAAACTATGGAAAAAAGTTTGGCAAGCGGGGGCCCAATGACCGTGAAATTGAATTTTTGTGCATGCAATATGGGCCTCAAGCCACGGAACCGCAAAAAATCAATAACGTAAAATGGGGCAATTTTATATTTTGAGTTCTAAAAGTTGCATTATCATGTGTAATACCTCTAAATTGAGTAATTTTATGATGAGAAATCCATTTCTGGCATTTATTTTCTTCTAAAATTACTATATCAAATGTTAGACATTATTTTTATGTAACGATACAACATAATCGACTAAAAGTAAGTAATACTTTTTATTGAAAAATATTCATTAGGCATCATTTAAAATTGGTAATGTTCAACAGTTATTGTGCATTATCTGGTAAATCTAATGTGTTCAATTGCAATTTCTTCATAAAAATAAATAATCAACCACACTTATACAATCATTAATAGGGGCCTACCTACATTGCGGACTGAAAAGTATTTCACAAAATAAGAAAGTCAATAATAACATGATGAAAAACTATGTTTGTAAAATTCTAAAGTTTTATGGAATTCATTTAACACATATCTTTACAATAAGCAAACAACTTAATAGAATCATCACGACATACATATGATAGAATGATCACAACATACACCTGAAACAAGGCTACACTGTTGTGAAACGTCTTATTTCCATTAACAAAAAACCACGGTGGGTACTATGTGTCATTATCTATACATCCACCTTCACATTTACATAATGTGGTACACTTTAGGCCGGCTTCTGCACATTTGCAATTGCCTACACATGCTTTAAGACAACCACAATTCAAGTGTACAGCACAGGCTTCACTTGCATTGGCAAGAGTCGTCCAAAATGGTTTCCACTGTTTCTTGTCGTCCTCTACCCAACCCCATTCAGAGGGATTGGGAAGGTCTTGAAGCCTACAACATGACTGCTGCCAAATGAATGCTGCCTGAAGCAGTGCTCGTTTAATATGTTAGTAAAGGGCAGCCTGTGTAGGGGGAATATCATCCAATGATCTAAGTCCATGCGTAAAAAGATGCATTCTTGCATCATTGGCTCTAGTAATGCCACACCCCTTGCTGTACATCAACACTGTGAATCTCTCTAATTGCTGCATATGGACTGATTCTATGGTAAGCAATGAAGGGTTATCCATCAGCAGTAGGAAAGTGTCCGTTAATTCTGGATAGCACTCCCATGCAACCCACGCAGTTTTCTTACCAATCCCAAACATCTGGGATGTGCTATCACAACCTGAAAAGGCGTGGAAAAGTGGCAATGTGGACGACTTAACTGGACCCATCTGTGAACTAATTTCATGGATGGGAAGGTCTTTGTAATTACATCCAGTTCCCAGGCCTACCCACAGTTCCACCAAGTTTAGTTGTAGAAAAACAGAAACAGCAATCACCACAATGTCACTATCTACTGTTCTTATGTAGGCCTTCTGATGTCCTTGTGCCACACCATGTGCAAGATGCAGAATAATCCTGCTGTCAGCTTCTGAATGATTGTATGGTGTTATGGCTTTGACATCAGCATCCAAATTTGTCAGTACTTCACTGCCTTTAGTTGTCACTAAAAGTATGTCAAGTTCACTTTGGGCCAGGCTTTCACTCAGCAGTGCAAAAAGATTGATTTTGTTTTCCCCTGTTCTTAATCCAAATTCTGCCAGTCTTTGGTAGGAGCATTTTGCAACACTCTTGTTTTCTGCTGCCCTTCTCTCTAGCTTGGGGCAAGCCAGATAGGATAAACAAAAAACTTTATGCAAGTTCACTCTTATTGCGTAACGTGGGCAAACCTGATTTTCTGAATTCCAGGTTATTAAAAGCGAGGAAAGAAAAATATGATGTCTTGTTTCGATTCCTGGATGAACCGTGAATGAAATTCATCCATTATCGGCGATAATCGTTTTCACTAGATATGGTTATTACTTCTATGGGTGTTTGGAAACACTTCGAGAAAATTGAGACCGGTTAAATGGCTCTATGTAAAATTGGTCTTATTTTAACACCTAGTTTGTAGTACAAATGTGCCAAGTGTGTGAGGCAAGAAATGTCAAAACTTTGCGACTTTATATTGATTGGACACCCTGTATCAATTAGCATTTGGAAAAAAAATCACGGTTTATGCATTTCGCTACATTATGTTCACCAGCAAGGCAATTTTAACTGCCGAAAAATGTTAAATCACGCAAAATTGATGAAATATATGGATATATATATATATAGCTTGGGCACTCTCTACGAGAGGTCAAGTTTTTTATTTTTTTTATTTTCTTTTATTTTTTTGTGAATTATATTTTCTATCATTGTATTAGATAAATTATTTTGATGGTAAATGGTATGATATAATGAATATCTAATTTTTATATATTTTTTGTGAATTGTGCTTCTTCAAAGTGACCTCTCTACTAAAATGTCTCATATGTTTCCCGTCACGTGAGCAGAATGAACCAGGTCGTTCCCAAGTGAAATATTGAGACAACAAGTAATGTTTGGTTGTCCTGTTTGGTTTTGTTCTCGTCAATGGTGCATAAGGCAGCTTGTATACGGACAAAATATAATTTTGGACACGTTTTACAGCATATTATCACTAAAATCAAAATGTCAAAGCCAGGAATGAGAACGTTATGCTCTGATTTTATTCTAAATAGAAAGTTTAATTACTTTACCTATCAACTTGTTTTAGAATAGTTATATACTTTATCAATGTATATCATGTGTTGCTAATTCATATGTGTAAATGATATTATTAGAATCAAAATGCTTTATTACACATTCTTTCGTAATGAAAGAGGATTCCCAGTATATTTTCGTATATGATGTTTTTAATTTTCCCACTGGTTCAGTAGGAATTGCACACACGCAAATCAAGGTGATAGTGTGATTGTGAGACAACAAGACATTGGCTGGTACCACATTTTTGAGAGAGGCTTCCTTCTATCAATGGCACTAGTAAGAATAAGTTTGATAGTACAGAAGAACCACTATTTTTAAAATACAAGGTTCATACAAAAGCTTTTTCAACATGAAAACACATCAAAATCAATGTGACTTTGGACAATCTGGAACTTTTATGGATGGGAAGGAGATAACTTTGCCATTATCCTCAAGTTGTTATACTACTGTATGTTGCAGAATTTTTAAAGACGGCTGTTGTTTTAGAAAAATTGAAACAGAATTTAACTGATGAGTTATGCTACTGCTTTTAGAGAAGTATACCTTTTATTGTCCTTGTAATACCATGTGTAAGATGAGATAATCCTGCTGTCATCTATTGAATGATTGTATGGTGTTATTATTGACATCATTTCCAAAGAGGGGGTTACTTCACTGCCTTAGTTGTCACTAAAATGGATGTCAAGTTCAACCTTTGGGCCAGGCTTTCACTCTTATGTGCTACAACATGGATTTTGTTTTTCCCTGTTCTTAGGAAATTCTGCCAGTCTTTTGGTATAGGATTATTTTTTACCAACACTCTTGTTTTAATGCCCAATCTCTAGCTTGGATTGAAGTTTCTGTATGTTAACAAACTCATCTTGAATTTTCCCCACTATGAATCAAATATATGTATTTTTTCTTTTTCATTTGGAACGGAAATAAACCAAAAATCGCGACACAGATGTTTTGATAGTCTAGAAATGCGACAAGCAGCATTTTTCTGGGGGGTCAGTTTTTTTTTCTGTATATTAATGAGCATATCACTGCCCATATATATAGATCATCTTATTTTGGTGCGCGTGGTCAGAAGCCTTCAGATTGGACTAGAAAAAATGAAAAGATAATTCTTCCCCGATATCTAGCAGTTTGGGAGGTGTGATGGAAAGCTCCAATTTATTGAAAAATATGATGTCTACCGATGAATCGATTCTGATAAATTAGAATCGATTATCGGATGAACCGTGAATGACGATTCATCGATTATCGGCGATAATCGTTTCATCACTAGATATGGTTATTACTTCTATGGGGTGTGTGGAAACAGTTCGAGAAAATTGAGACCGGTTAAATGGCTCTATGTAACCGAACCGCTAGTAACAGACAAACCGTAACACCTGGTTTGTAGTACAAATATTGCCAAGTGTGTGAGTCAAGAAACGTAAAGCGAAACGAAACTGCGACTGGATATATTGATTGGACACCCTGTATCAATTAGCATTTGGAAAAAAATCGCGGTTTATGCATTTCGTCTTTTATGTTCACCAGCAAGGCAATTTTAACTGCCAAAAATGTTAAATCACGCAAAATTAATGAAATATATGGATATATATATATATAGCTTGGGCACTCTCTACGAGAGGTCAAGTTTTTGAATTATATTTTCTATCATTGTATTAGATAAATTATTTTGATGGTAAATGGTATGATATAATGAATATCTAATTTTTATATATTTTTTGTGAATCGTGCTTCTTCAAAGTGACCTCTCTACTAAAATGTCTCATATGTTTCCCGTCACGTGACCAGAATGAACCAGGTCGTTCCCAAGTGAAATATTGAGACAACAAGTAATGTTTGGTTGTCCTGTTTGGTTTTGTTCTCTTCAATGGTGCATAAGGCAGCTTGTATACGGACAAAATATAATTTTGGACACGTTTACAGCATATTATCACTAAAATCAAAATGTCAAAGCCAGGGAATGAGAACGTTATGCTCTGATTTTATTCTAAATAGAAAGTTTGATTACTTTACCTATCAACTTGTTTTAGAATAGTTATATATTTTATCAATATACATCATATGTTGCTAATTCATATGTGTAAATGATATTATTAGAATCAAAATGCTTTATTACACATTCTTTCGTAATGAAAGAGGATTCCCAGTATATTTTTGTATATGATGTTTTTAATTTTCCCACTGGTTTGATAGGAATTGCACACATGCAAATCAAGGTGATAGTGTGATTGTGGAACGCAAGTCATTGGCTGGTACCGTATTTTTTGAGAGAGGCTTCCTTCGGAAGCAATGGTACTAGTACAGAAGAACCACTTTTTCAAGACATACAGAAGAACCACTATTTTTAAAATATAAGCCTCTCGTAGAGAGATTGGAAATGAAAACAGAAACGATTTAAAAAAAAGTTCGTTAAAATCGGACAAATATTAAGCGAGATATCGCTATTTTTAGAGCCATTTTTTGGCCTTTTTGGAGAAAAGTTGTCCCCATTCACTCAATGCTATTTCATTTTTCAAAATCGGGACATATGTGTCTCTTTTTGGACATAAAAATGACCATATCTTCAAAACTATTGGAGATAACATCATGAAATAAAAACTAGTTTGGACAGTGCCAAGAGGACCCTTTTCCCCTCCATAAGTCGGCCATCTTGATTTGGCAGCCATATTGGAAAATGGCGGAAATCACACGAAAATATCTTTAAATTTAACATTTAGGTGATAGTTGTTTAACATTATAGCTCAATATCTTAGCATATTGTCCGTTATACAAATACCTAACAATTTGGTTAATTAAGAAGAACTTACTCGTGGCCTAGATAGTACAGACAGCCATTTTTATTATGGAAAATGTCTGAAATTCAATTGTCATCCTATGAATAATTGTTTTCTGATTTTCTCTGTTTTTTATGTTTTGAATATCAAATTTTGTAGTTACTCTTGTGTATGTACATTGAAATAGCTTAAAATTGTATCCAAATTCTGTAGTAAAATTGCTAAGACATATTTTAAAAACAATTTTAAAAACAAATGAGTATCTTGATATTAAGGAAATTCCAAATATCTTACACTCTGGAATGATTTTGTACAACCAGAGCAGGTTAACTTCGAAGATGAATTTTGCCTGTCAAACTCAAATGCGCAAGATAAATGCACAAAAAATACAAACTTTTAGATGAAATATTTACACAGACATTTATATGTGGATAGATCGCATATTTACTACAGATTATTCTACCAAAGAGTATTCAATAATATCATAACTAACAACTGAGATACAAACTTAACATATTGTGGGTTTTCCCCTGCATTTGAAAGTTAAGCTTACTGGCTGTCAAATCGGCGGTAATAGCTTCCACCCGAAGTTTAAACACATTTTTTCAGCATAAAGATTTCATTATATAACTACCTAATGGTAGAAATAAGAAAATCAGCGGATTTTTATACACACAGGTGGAATCAGCATGTTGAAATTCCCAATATTTTAGGCTCAGGAATAGCATACAAGAAGCAGAGGCAGTAAGCATCGGGGGGGGCTTTCGAGAATTCCCTGCACAGTACATCAAAAGGTTACACTTAAACACGCAAATTTTACTGTTGTATCAAAATTATCTACTAACAAACTTTGAGAATGAAAAAAGACCAATATGCATTGATTTGACACCAAGAAATTAAATCCATCAACCACAAGTTTGTCAAATATTAGTTGAAATAGCAAACACATTTACATGTCATTGTTATGATGACGTGCGGTTGCCGACACAATGCGGAAAATTTTGGGGCCAAGGACACTTTTTCAAAGGAAAATAAAAAGTGATCGTTTTAAAAACATCCAATCTTTTTTTTCAATTAACTGTAAAACGTTTACAGTATTAATACACCCCGCCCAAATTTAAAAATTTTATTCTATCTTGCTATAAATGGATTTAATTTCAAAAACGTCAGGGCTGATATGTTTAAAAAAATTTGGGGCGGTCGATCCCCATACATTTAAAATTTTTCTTTTTGGGGTACCAAAATATAAGGAATCATTTGATTGGATATTTTCACAATCCCAAATTTAAAAAACAGCTCAAATAACAAATGTAGGTCAAGTAAAAAAATTGCCGGGGGATGGGGGGCCCAAAAAAGGTATGACTTAAAGCTTATTCTTCCGGGAAAAAGAAGATGTATACATACTAAAATTTGATTGTTTTTATGTATCTAAAAAACAAAATAAAATTTTCGTCTATGTAAACACAGGAAGTGATTTCCCCTGCGTAAAACGCAATGGACGTTAAAATGAACCCAAATTGGGAAGTTTTCACCCGCTTTTAAACTAAAAATTAAATTAATAAAAAGGGACAAACCAAAGTAATAACTTAATAAAAGAGGGGGAAAAACCCGTTGCAAAACCCGTATCTCGCCAAAAAACAACAGGCTGTAAAAAATAAATTGGATCCTTTTTTTCCCGCTACGGCCCCGATCAAACCCTCCGGGGCCAAAAAAAAACGCAAAGAAACGGTCCCCCCCCGTTTTTCTTTTAAAAGTTCTCCGTTAAAAACCTTCCCTTT
>JAGTTF010000842.1:14291-39424 GCA_019095985.1 Streblospio benedicti | reverse complement strand
ATTCAATAATCAAATTTGGTGCCTTTCTGCACCTGTCCACAACATACGTACACAAACGTTTAACGTGTTTAAAAATGACGTCATAAAAAGCAAGAAAACAAAATAATTGGCAGAGAGCCTTTGAATCACTTACATACCTCATAGTGAAAGTTTGAACGAATCTGTGGTACGAAAACAACAATAACGTGCATCGTATTTCTCTAAACACCCAAGCACGAATTACGTACTGTTTTGCATGTCGTAAATTGCATTTATTCTGTTAATGAGCATCGGAAAGTCTTTGTTTTCCCATTCACAAAGTAGTGAGATCACCTCAAAAAGTAGTGATACACTCATATCTCGCATGACTCTTAACCAATCAGAATCGAGAATGAGCGGCAAAGTGGTGAGAACTCGGCCATCTTGCCATACTTCCTCTCTTCGTAATGGTCTCTAATCAGCTTGATAAACTTTTAGGTTGTTGAATCCTTTCACTAGAAGCTTCCACAGATGCACGCAAAAATCTGTCACCACCGAATCCATTTTGGAATTTTTATAAGTTAGTTGTATTATTGTGTTTTTCAATATATTCGAGTTGTTAGAATTATTTTATGTTCACTTTGCAAAATTAGGTAGCTAATTGTTTAACGTTATACGTTTTCCCGTGCGTCTAACGAGTATAACGTTCTCTGCTTTTACGTTTATCGTAAAGGTTCTAGTCTCAAAAATACAAGCGTGTAAAGGAAGTTCAGTTCTACAATTCTTTACATCAAGTTGCCCAGAAAAGCTGCTACTCATCTTTTTTTGATTGATTTTGTGACACACATATTTTTATGGGTACTTCCGTGTGTTACATTTTTTGTGACGTGCATTCTTTGCAATGGTAAAGTTTGCAAGATTGTATCAGTCACTGTTCGTCTGCCAATTTTATAAAAAAAACGGCCTTCAGTGTGATTTAGATTTCATCATATTCTTCTCTCACTCCTAAATCAAGCAATCTCCTACCACTGTATTCACATGGTTGACATATGTGCTCTGCTTGGGATAATGGTATCATTCTGGTCTCACAATCTTGGAGTTGTGAGTTCGAGTACCGTCAGGGCCAATTGATATAGTTAAATGGAAGCAGATGTCTTCAGCTTCAGTCGATACAGGGATAGGAGCTTGCTTGCCATAAGAGTGGAATTGAATTCAATTCACAAACTTGGGCAAATATATGTACAATTGTCCATAGATTTAATTGCAATCGATTCTAAAATGATTCTTAGCACTATGGATTATCTTCTTACAATTGGATAATGAAAAGCTAGATGCGCGCACCACCACATTGACATACGTGAAAAGTGTTGTTTATGTAATATTGAAAACCAGTACTGTTTTGTAATTTTAAGTCGGTCCATTTTGCATTATATTCTGAAGATGAGCGCAAGGAGGAAAATATTTAATTAAAACGTGAATAAAAAAGATGTTGGTTCTATCGGCATAGGCAGATCCAGGGGAGGGGCAGGGGCGCCCGCCCCCCTTTTCCACCAAAATATTTCATTTTCATAGGGTTTTCATAAAATTCCAAAGTGCGCCCCTCTTTTTCCTTAAATGCGTCCCCCTTTCCATAAACCTGGATCTGCCTATTTTATCATTTAAAATAAAAATGAAAAGATTTCTTCTCTCTAGAAAACAATGCAATACAATTTATATAGCGTAAATTCCACTAAATTTTCATGTACGCTTGTAGGTCTCCTTAAACAAATGGTGCTTTAGTTGTGATTTAAAATGACAGCAGGATAGTTTACAATTCAAACCAGTTGTTGACATAATCAAATAATTATACAATCCATTAATTTATATCCCATTATACTCTATTTAGAATTAGTAATGCACAATTCTGTTTATTTGCATGTTTGATGCGTACCTAAAACACTAATGCACATTCTCAAGTGTGTTGGGCGATTTGACCTTGATATGAGTGTGCGTGTGTTGCCAGATTCATAGATAGATGTCAGGAGAGCTCATAATGGCCCCAAATGTAAAGCTTGTTTCTCAAGGTTTTTATGTCTATGCTCCTGAGGCAACATGATGATGTTTTTACAGTGCTTTAATTCATTACAATCATCTTGTTCGCGTGGAAAAAATAGACAGTTTTTTAACTACTGTATATTACATGTTTTAGTATCTGTATAATTGATTGATTGGTTGATTGATTGGTTGAATGATTAGTTGAATGATTGACTGAATGACTGATTGGTGGATTCATTGAGTAATAGATTGATTGATTGATTAACCATATTCCTATGGGTGCTCATACATGTATGTTTCTATTACTGATTACTGAGTGATACAAAATGTCTAACAATGCTAATTTGACATGCAAAGTAGCTGCCCAATGTAACATTATAAACCACGGACACTTGAACACGGGTCAGAGCTTACACTCCCAAACGTCAAGTCACCGATCACAATGACACGTTGTTTGCTGTCTGCTATAATCACTGTTAACTACTTATCATAGCAGACAGCGAGTAATGTAGAACCTCAATTAAGGCGACCTCTCTGTTGAGACCACCTCTGTAATCAGACCACTTGTTACTGTTCCAAACCTTCATAAAGCTACGAAAACGAACCTAATTACAGAGAGACCACCTCTCTATTGAGACCACCTAACATTTGACATAAAGGTAGTCCCAACAGAGGTTTCTTGCGTATTCAGGGTGTGAGTGCACCACGGTGTAAGTCCCTATGTTATGAAAGTCTCATATCACATTTAATTATATAAACCAATATATTCTTCCATGAGCAAACTTCATTGTCTTACTTACGCTTGTATGCACAGCAAAACTAAATGTTCGAGCGTCAAAGGAGACACTGTAAAACGTTCTCTCTTGAGTGACCAGGTCATGGGTTCGATTCCCGTCAGATCTTGTGGTGGGTTTTGAGCAAACTAATTTCAAATAACTGCACATCACCCTGTGGGAAAAGATAACTACAGTTGTAATATCGAGTGGCTTAGCCTATCACAAGGCCTCTACATGATCTGACATGAATGTTTTAACTGTACTCGTGCATGTAGAACCTGGTCTGAAATAGACATGTAACATATCACACAAACATGATATTCTCACATGCAAAGTAAATTACTTCAAAAAACTATCGTATTGAGTAGATATTGCTTTGGGATGGGTACGTGGCATTTAGGCATGGCACAAAGTTTGACTGTTTTTCACAGGCTTTCAAGCAGTCTTAAAAATTGCAAAAAAAATGTAAAACATGTATCAAAAAAGTGGCATTGTGGAAAATATACTTTGATTGAAAAAGTGCCTAAAATCAAATCACTTTGACATGGCATCATACCTCAAAGTTGTGCAATGTTTGATTACAATTGGTTCTTCAGTAAACGCAGTAAAATTGTCCGACATATGTACATATAATTATAAAAACCAAAGCGGGTTTGGTGAGCAAGCTTTAATTGCGTTGCTCAGAATTATTTTCTATCACTGGACTGAAGTATTTACATGTAATATATTAAATTGTACACGCAGAACTTTTCACAATTTAGGTGGAGACAAATTAGATTGCCACAAAAAACATGAGCAGAAAACATTTAAAACAACCTACATTTTAACACTACCCATTACTAAAATTTAAGGAATTGGTCCCTTGCCTGCTAAAATAGTATAAATACAATTCACATAGGATGACGTTAACGAACATTAATAACGGGTCATTTCTTGCCATGCACAGTCATATGGTGCCTTTCCAAGTGGTCTCCACGTGTAAATGATTTGTGACAAATATGGCAGTAAAATGGCTTTTCACTCGTGTGTGTGCGCTTGTGGATCGTCAGATGAGAACTTTGAACAAAACATTTCCCACACTGATCACACTTATACGATTTCTCTCCCGTGTGAGTGAGCATATGTCTAACAACATAAGACCTTCGAGCGAAACTTTTATCACACTGTCCACAAACATATGGTTTCTCACCCGTGTGAGTTGTCATGTGGGTTTTGAGATTTCCACTTTGGCTGAACGATTTCTTGCACACTGTGCACTGATATTCTTTCTCTCCAGTGTGTATTTTCATGTGGCTGGTCAATGTGTCAACATGAAGATTATACATCCAGGTTGATATATGTAAAACGTGCCAGCAACAACACGTACGAATGTAAAGAATATGATTAATAGCTTTATTCTTTAAACTTTGTTTGATACATCTTACCTCTTTCAAAACCAAACAACATCTGATTTAAAAAGCATTCACACAAATAATATAATACTTAACAATAGTACAACTAATCTTATACAAGAGCAATATGAATAAAAACAAGTACCCTAATGAAGGATGAGATTATGATTAGCAAACTGTGGTCATGTAAGTCTTGGTAACGGAAAATATAGTCATTGCATAAAAAATGTAGAGTATAAACAAGATGACCTATTGAAATGAAAGTGTTCACATTGGCAGAAAGAGGCTACCAATGTGTCCAATTAAAATGATAAACACAAACCAAACATATTAGAACTATAAAAAGATGAACATGAAAGAACGAAAAATCGTATGAACCCACAGGGTTACATATATAATAATTTTCTTCAGTAATGTGACGTAGGGCAGAAACAGAAAAGGGGAACTGAAAAGGGGGACTTAGAGTGGAACTGTCTTCAGCGTGGGACCCAGCCCTGGCAGAGCAGCACCAAGTAACCCCGCCCATATTGGGGTTACGTCAATATAGTATATTACGGCGTACGTCACAATACTGAAGAAGTACGGTGGGTGCCATAAAAACTCTATCTGTTTTAATGTACATAATTTCCAGTAGTATAGATTAAATATTGTACATTAGTTATTGTAAAGGATTTGTGTTTTAGTAAAAAATTACCACAATCAAACACTTTTCTAAGCATAGCTTACACTTGAAGCATTAAACTATCCTTAGAGTGTTTATATCCCCTTGTAAAGCCACTATTATCACACCGATTAATTTTAGGGATTACACTTTTAGTGGCATTTTTAAAAATATATCATACACTGCCTGTATGATTTTCTTCTAATTTTGCTACTTTGTTAAAAAATACAATCGAAAACAGACCACCACAATTTTAAATGTGAAAACAAATTATTTGTTTACCAGTGCTTCTGTTGACACTGCTGCATTAATACCGAAGATAATGCTCAAATTTTACTTATTCCATCGTCTTATAAATGGTGGAACGTCAATAAACTGCAGAATAACATTTATTAACACACCCACAACCTATTAGAGAAAAGCTATTATGGTAAATAGTGCAACACATATGAGGCTCATAACTTCCATAACTCTGTGAGAACTGTGTGTCCCTGACTATGGTACAGTAGTCTACGTGATGGATTAGGGAATCTTACAGGGCCCAGGTACAGACATCTCTCAGTGGCGCCACCAAGCGGGCAGAACTTGGTCATGATGGTGATAAGGATACTGGCCTTAATTGTAGGCGGCTCCAAGCGTGTAGGATGGTTGGTGTTAACGGTAGGATGCCTCACTATGCATGATAATCAGGAGGGTGTGAGTTCGACTCCACGGCCATCCAAAGCTTAACATTGTTGCCCGAAAATTGTGGAAGAACTCTACTAGAAATGAAAGAAGATTCGAGAAAATAAATTAATCACAAGAAACTTTTTAAACTCCACCCACCTTGAGTAAGGTACAGTTTCGTGCTTTACACCTTAAACGGACCAAAGTTCAAACCAGAAAAAAAATTACTTTCAAAGAAACGGAATCTGATTTAAAATAAAACTTCCATTAACAGAAGAGGATATTAAAATGGCCGCTAAAATTAGCCCCAAAAGTCAAGAGAATGTCATCTAAAAATTAGGGACATGATAACCCACAGTGAGTCACTGGCGGTGATGTAATGCTTAATAGGAAGGTGAAAGCATCCATAAAAACAGTAACAAATTACACAACATGCATCATTATAGGGAATACAAACAAAAATATGTACAGTATGAATTGACAGAAAAGCCAACTTTGTGTATAGGATTGTGTTCATTACTTTGATAATCACGCATGCACATAAGTTGTGTGCACATAGCACATGGCCTAATAGATGCACACTCCTGTTCAGGGCACATTGGCTAACCCCATGCATCTTTATAACGTTTCTGATGGTTGTATAACTAAATGAGGTTCTCCTGTATTGGTGACAGGGTACACCAATTACCTTTTTTCTAATGTCAAGGGAAACTTTTGTTACTGCTTAGGGCAGTGTCATTGTGTTTTTTCACCAAAAATGCATTAAAACACGCCTCATGAAATATGGAAATAGAGTGGTGGGCGTCCAGTAATTGTATTTTACAAAAGTGTGTACACATAGTTTCTTTTTACGTGTTGGACACTGACTGATAGTTTAAGCATTCCTGCTAAGTATGAAGAGCAAGAACACACACGTACACACACACGTACATGCACACAGACACATGCACGCAGGCACAAATACGCACACACACCCTAAACACACACCCTAAACACACACACACACACACACACACACACACACACACACACACACACACACACACACACACACACACACACACACACACACACACACACACACACACACACACACACACACACACACACACACACACACACACACACACACACACACACACACACACACACACACACACACACACACACACACACACACACACACACACACACACACACACACACACACACACAGACACACACACACACACACACACACACACACACACACACACACACACACACACACACACACATACACAAACAAACACACACACACAATTAGTACATATCATTTTACACTAATGCCTTGTCATTTATTTGAATTGTTGTTGTTTTTTTCAAGTTGTGTGGAATTTTTAGAGTTTACAGGTTTAATAGATGATGTGCCAAATTAAAAAGGAAAAGCGCATAGATAATCTGAATATTCACTAATTCTAATGTACTTGAACAATGTCTGTGGAAAATAGGGGATACCAGAACCGTTACTGTAAACCGGAAGTAGTGATATTGGCGTGACTTCGGGTAACACGTGGTTTAACACATCAACACCACAAAAAAAGCAATCGCCCTAAAAAAAGGTTTGCTATCGCTGTTCAAAATATTCTAAACCACTTTACCTTCCATCAAAGCAACAGTATGCAAATAGTTACTGGAATTGTTCGAGAATATGTTTCCATTCAAAAGCAAAATGATCTCATTCACAACGAATGGCTGTAGGTTAAGCTGCAGTCAAACAATCCCAAATGTTTCAGTCGAATCAGGTGTGGTAGTTTCAAACTACATACATGTGTTTACAGCCAGGTCCCGACTGCTTTGACAGCACACAATACAACAGTCATAGGACGTCGGAGCCGAAAAATAGTCTGGTTACCACGCTGTCTGTTCACACTTCTTCCAGATGCATCCCCCCCCCCCACCCCCGCGGTTTAACTGTTATCATTTTACCTGCTCTAAAATAGACGAATGCATATCCACGAACATGATATTCTCACATGTTAAATTACCGTATTTTCTCGAATAGGCAATTTAAAACATGCCATTCACCCGGCGCTTTTAACTGTTCAAAGGCATCAAAGTGAATGCCGAGTGCCGATTTCACTGTTCAAGGAGATCAATTTTTACTGAAAATTACTTGAGTGGCGGCGTTTATTATGGACATACACATTATCAAAGAGAACACCGCCGGCGCCAAGTTGATTAATATGTTTATTACCTATGATGCGGTTGTTCACTTGTAACTTCGTTATAATCAGTCCAAATTTGACAGTTAACATATCATTTTAAAGCTGAGACCATCGTGGATATGACTATCTACACCATTATATGAATATCTATATAATTACCAAAAGGAAATCATGTTTATTACATTAAGAGTGGGATCACACACTAATCCCTGTATTTATACACTTGAAAGCAAGTGGCTGCGTTTTTATTTGAAGTTACTTGAGTAAGTTTCTGTGGCTTCCTCAGGTGTGTCTTACTTAATTGAAATTACTTGGGGATATTGACTGAAATTACTTTAAGACATGCAGGTTGGCCCAAATAAAAATATCAAAAGGCTTTAATTGCAGGTGTGCTAAGGTGAGTAGTTTGTTACCCCATTTAAAATGCGTTGGAGCCATCGAACTGAACAATTGCCCATTCAATAAATGTAATGAAAGATAATATGACAATGCTAAACTCTACTAGACCTCTAAGTAAAGAAATCAATGCTATTACATCAGCATTCATTATGTAGATCTACTAGACCTCTAAGTAAAAAATCAATGCTATTACGTCAATTGATATTGTTAAGCCGGCGGGGGACCCGGCGGCTAAACAAGACCGGCGCCTAAGTAAGTAATATAGCCTCTACACCCGGCGCTTAATCAAATACCGGCGGTTGATCGAGGCTAGGTGGTTGATCGAGAAAATACGGTACTTAAAAAACTGTCATTTTGAGTAGATGTTACTTTAAGATGTGTACTTGGTATTTAAGCATGATACCAAGTTTGACTCTTTTCAGGCTTTCAAGCTATTGCAGAAAATGTAAAAAAAATGTATAAAAAATTGCCTTATGGAAAATACACTTTGATTGGAAAAGTGCTCTAAATCGAATCACTTTGGTATATTGTGCGTCATATATATACATCAAAGTTGTGTAATGTTTGATTACAATTGGTTCTTCAGTAAACGCAGTAGCTTGTCCTGACACATAGACATAAATTGAAAACTAAACAAAAACAAGGCTTTCACTTTAGCTGACAGATTTTTACATGAAAATGCAAAAAAAATTTCGAAAAGTTGGATGTTCACTAAAATGTATTTAAAATGGTAAGAGATATATACAAAACAATATAATACACAAACAATACATGAACACAAAACAATAAAGTTCCATTTGGTTATCAAGCTTGGTTTGGTTAGCAAGCTTTAATTGCCTTGCTCAGAATTATTTCATATTACTGGACTGAAGTATTTACATTTAATATATCAAATTGTACATGCAGAATTTCGGTGTAGACAAATTAGACTGCGGCAAAATCATGCTGTGCAGAAAGCATTTGATACAACTTACATTTTTAATACTACCCATTAATAAAATTTGATGAATTAGTTTCTGCGGCAGTGCCTGGTAAAATAGTTTAAATACAATTCACATAAGATGATGTTAAAAACCCTTAATAACAGCTCACTTCTTGGCATGCACAGTCATATGGTGCTTTTTCAAGCTGCCTCCTCGTGTAAATGATTTGTGACAAATATGGCAATAAAATGGTTTTCCACCAGTGTGTGTGCGCTTGTGCATCGTCAGATGAGAACTTTGAGTAAAACATTTCCCACACTGATCACACTTGTATGGTTTCTCTCCTGTGTGAGTGAGCATATGAGTAACAACATGAGACCTTCGAGAGAAACTTTTATCACACTGTCCACAAACATATGGTTTTTCACCGGTGTGGGTTGTCATGTGGGTTTTCAGATTTTCACTTTTCCTGAATGATTTCTCACACACTGTGCACTGAAATTCTTTTTCTCCAGTGTGAATTCTCATGTGGGTGGTCAAGGCGCTACTTTGACTAAAACACTTGCCACATAGACTACATTCATACGGTTTCTCACCCGTGTGAGTTCTCATATGGGTTTTCAGATTTCCACTTCGACTGAACGATTTCTCACACACTGTACACTGATGTTCTTTCTCCCCAGTGTGGATTTTCATGTGGCTCGTCAAGGTGCTACTGTCACTAAAACACTTGCCACATTGACTACATTCATATGGTTTCTCACCGGTGTGGGTTCTCATGTGGATTTTCAGATATCCATTTTGACTGAACGATTTCTCACACAGTTCACACTGATAGTCTTTCTCTCCAGTGTGGATTTTCATGTGGCGGGTCAAGCTGCTACTGGTACTAAAACACTTGCCACATTGACTACACTGATATGATTTATCACCACGCTGTGTTCCTTCGTGTGATTTCAGAGCATCACTTCGGCTGAAAGGTTTCTCACTCGATGTGGACTTCAGTTGTATATCACTGTGGTTTGCCATTGCAGTCTGATTTTTTTTAAAGGTGATAATATTTACAGCTTTCTGTCCAGCTCAATGTCATGTAATGTCTGGGGTTTTGTATTGATGTCCAGAAAAGATTTCTGATGAAGATCAAAACTTCACACTGTCACTGACGTATTTAGGTTGTTATATTGACATTTGGTAGAGTAATCTCGGTATTAGACGTGTTATTGCAATGATTTCAGGTTTTAAGTTTTAGGCACAACTTACCACAACCAAACATTTTCCTAAATATAGCTAACACTGGAAGTATTAAATTATCCTTGGAGTACATAAATCAGCATTTCATATCCGCTTGTAGAGCCACTGTTATCACGCTGAATTAGTTAGGGTATACACTTTGCAATTCTATGGCATTTTAAAAGTAATATAATATGGTATAAAGACTGTATAATTTCCTTCTAATTTTCCTACTTTGCTAAAAAACAAAATACAATTTGAAAAATATAATCATGATTTTGAATGTGAAAATAATTATTTGTTTTAATGAATTATTTATTTATCGAAATCTACCTGAACATAACATTCATTGTCAGAAGTTAACATTTATAAATTTTAATCACAACGCACTCCATGAGAAATCTCTTCTTTTAATGCAGTTCTGTCTGTTAAAACACAAATGATGTCACCTGGCAAGGTTAACGAAAGATGATGAAAGTTGACGGGGGGTGGGGGGCGGGGAGGGTCTAGCACTTGGGCGATGTCACCTATTAAGCTGTTTTAGTTTTTTTTCACAGTACTTGAACTTACTTTCTGAAATGTTAAGCTTTCTGACATGTTAAGTAAGTTGTGATAAATCAACTAGTTGAAATCACATCACCACGTTTGCTTTATGTTGCCATTAACATAGAATTCGATCCTTCTCTCTAAACACGCCAAAAGCTTTGTAATGACTCGTGAATAGTTTTACTCTGTCTGCATCCGTAGAATGCTGTGCATCGGTATGTCTGACTCAGAGGCATTTTCTGCAGACTTGTGTGTTTATTCAACATGATTATCACACATATTTTTAGTCAGACGTCTTTTGGTGAACCCTGATGAGATGAAGGTAATACTTATATAACTGGATATACTACCATAACTTATTAGAGAAAATAAATGCATATCACAATGGATTGACGGACTCTTAGATCCTTTTCTTGTACGTTGGTACAAAGACATATTATTACAGTAGAACCTCTCTATTGAGGCCACCAGTGTTAGGTGGTCTCAATAGAGAGATGGTCTCTATACAGATGGCCGTTTTGGTAGCTTTATGAAGGACTGAGACCAAGAAAAGTGGTTTTATTATAGATGTGGTGTCATTATAGAGGTGGTCTTAATTAGTGGTTTTACTCTATCTTCTATACTATACTGTACCCCCAGTCTGTAACCATACACGCCTATCATTTCCCAGCTCTTCAGGTTCCTGTTGTAGTAAACCTAATGACCACCCTCATACATAATCACATAATAATAATAATATCTATTGGGAAGGGTAGTATAAGTGAAAATATCAAAGGGGACGCCTCCCCTAAAGTAGTAACACAATAGGCCAGCAATGCGGCCCTGATATAGACTGTGACACGACTGCACCAACAACATATTTAGGGAAATCTTATGACTTGCAAACGACATTTAGAAATGCTATTTGCAGAAGACACGTGCACGTCACTGAGGGCATTAGCCTAACACGTCCGCCACTGGGTCTGTGATATTGGCATACGCAAAGCCCGGACGTGCGTCATAGGATGACAGGTGTTTTGTAATATACGTTTCTTAAAACCCGCTTTACACATAGGCGATCATATGCAAATCTGTGCAATGCATCACCACGTATTGTGTCACGTCGTCACCTTGGGCGTATCGTGGTGGCATTGCACATAGTAAAAAAGCATGGTACGACAAGTTGCTGAGCTTATACGTGCGAATGTTCTGCGATCCATAGACGCAACATAACCATTTGTAACGAACCTAAACCAACCAGTATATTCGTCAACACATTTTGAACATGTTCAAAATCTTCTGACGAATTTGCCAGTTCACCATTGCACATTTCAAACACTTGCTGAGCATCAGTGCCAGAAATTTACACATGGCCTTTAGTAGGTATAGGCTAACCCTCTCGTAACGCAGTCACCCTTCTGGGATGAGCACAATCAAGATGTAGTAGACCGCGGGGGAGCACGCTTAATGTTGACTGTCTATACCACCGTGATTGACAGCTCTCAGGAGGCGGGAAATTCAGGACTTTCTTTTTTTATATACAATTGCTAGATGCACGCGCCAAAGTCTCGACAAACGTTGTTACGCCAAACGCATACGTAGAACAGTATAACCATTGTCATAACATAAGGCTATACACGCAGTAAATTATATTCATTTTGACTTTTATTAATCTATTATCTATTATTGATTGATTGATTGATTGATTGATTGATTGATTGATTGATTGATTGATTGATTGATTGATTCCCTCTTCCTTTACATATATAGATGCTAAATATTGTACAATGTATTCTGATGAGGACACCAGTCGAAAACAGTTCAATAAATAATATTTAGATATATTTAGTAATTATATGGTTTTGAATTTGGAATTTAGCATATTTTATGAAGAAAGAACTCAAAATGATACATGAAATCCGATTGCAGAGTCATATATTATAATACTACAGGGCCGTAGCTACATATGAGGCAAGGGAGGAAACTGCCTCCTATATTTTGGGGGAGATATTTTCGCCAAGCCCTGAATGAAGCGGAGATTTGGAATATTTCTTTTATTGTTAGCAATTCTGGCTCCGTATTAGCATTTTTCGTGCTATTGAATGATATATATGTGTTTCCCAGTGCTTGTGAATACATTTGCACACTTCACACTTCTCTCTCTCTCATATCCATCAAGTAGGATTTTAATCAGCCGACAATGAATGCGTTAACTGTTGGTGGTAAATGGAGGGGGGGGTCATCAATTTTTGTCACATGAAATTGAGGGGGACATACCAATTTTTTTCACAGATGTTTGAAGGGGGGGGGGCGGGGGCTATCAATTTTTTCACTGCAATTTTGGAAAATCCTCCTACCACACCCTGTCACAAATACTGAATGGCCCTTTAGCAACTCTAGCTATGGAGCAGTGTTGTCGAGATGTTGATACAGCACAGTGGTGAATATTTCGACGGGTGTGGGAGGGGGTTAGGGACGTAAGGACAATGATAGTGTTTGAAGGTGTTGAAATTGTGACTCGCGGAAGTGCAATGCGAGCCATTCACACAAAAATTGTAACACACTTTACAACAATGATATTGGTGGCAATTGAAGTTATTGAGGAATATAAATAAAATAATATTCTTCATAAAACCTTTCAAGGCATACACATCTGAATACAAAACACCGAATAAACAGTCAACAAAACAAATGTATACATCAATGATTGTAATTTTATTATAATGTTGTACATGAAACACAATTTTAAGCTATTTCCAGTGCACCAGTACCTAATATTGCAAATTTAGAATAAATACACAACGTTCTCAAACTGCGACTTTCTTATCCATAATTGTGTTTATTCCAATGATTTTAAACACAATGATTCAGAATCAGAATGTATTTATTAATCAGAAAGTCCCTTACAGACATGTAAAATCATTAACAAAATGTATGTTATTTCATAAGTTTATTTTTGTTTGATAGATTAGCATGCTAGACACGGTTTGGGGGGGGTTCTCTTCTACAGTCGGGTTGTCTATATATGCCATGTTGCCTTCAACTTTCATATAGATCCTATGTATAGTTTTAAACACAAATATTTAAGACACACTATTCTGGCATAAAGCATAACTAAGACCCCAACAATTTTACAAAAAAACGTGAACGTCAATAAAACCTACTACAGATGCACGAAAAAATCCGTCACTACGGAAGCCATTTTGGAATTCAATTAGTTAGTTGTATCATTATGTTTTTTCAATATATTCGAGTTGTTAGAATTATTTTGTGTTCACTTGGCAAATTAGCTAGCTAATTGTTTAACGTTATACGTTATTCTCGTGCGTCTAACGCGTGTAACGTTCTCTGCCTCTTATAAGTTCATAGTAAAGGTTCTAGTCTCAAAAATACCAGCGTAAAAGGGAGGTCCAGTTCTACAATTCTTCACATCCGAGTTTCCCAGAAAAGCTGCGCACTCATCTTTTTTTTAATTGAGTTTGTGACGCACATATGTTTATGGGTACTTCCGGTGTATGTTATAAGCCATTTAAAATCGCATTTAATGCTCTATCATTCATAGTGTGTATTCCACATAAAATTGATGGCTGCCACGCTGATAAACGTTGGATAGGAGGAAATGCATTTTTTTGTCATGCATTCTTTGTAATAGTGAAGTTTGTATCATCACTGGTCGTCTGCCAATTTTATGCAGACCGGTCTTTTGTCCATATCTTCGACAATTTTCATGCGAACTAAAATCTGATTGCAGATTCATACATGATAATACTTCAGGGCGGTAGCTACATATGAGGCAAGGGGGGAAACTGCCTCCTATATTATGGGGGAGATATTTTTGTCTAACCCCAAATGAAGCTAAGATTTTATTTATATTTCTTTTATCGTTAGGGACCATTCAGTATTTATGACAGGGTGGGGTAGGATGATTTTAGGACGCAATGAACTTTTGTCACAATGTTTGAAGGGGGGTGCGGGGGTTATCACTTTTGAGGGGGGGGTGGGGGCTATCAATTTTTTCACATAAAATTTGCCCCTATTTTTTAGAGATTCTGTACTAACATTTACTATTTTTTTTCATTATGGATATCCATTAAATAGGATTTTAGTTAACCGACAATGAATGCGGTGACTGTTGGGGGTAGGGTGAGTGGGGTCATCAATGTTTATCACATGATATTGAAGTAGGGAGGTGAGGACGATCATTGTTTGATATTATTGATATTGTGACTCCCGGATGTGCTATGAGAGTCTATCACACAAAAACTGGTATGTGAAATACCAAGTGATTAATAAATTATCATTTGATGCGATGTTTGTCATATAAATAAAATAATATTGTTCATAAAACCTTTTGAGGCATACAGATCTGAATGCAAAATACAGAATACACAGTCAACAAGACAGAATGAAAACATCAATAGTTGTAATGTTATTATAACTTTGTACCTTAAACACAATTTTAAGCTATTTCTAGTTCAGCAATACCTAATACTACAAATTTAGATTATATACATAACGTTCTCAAACTGCGATTTTCTTTTCTATAATTGTGTTTATCAAACAGTGCTTTTAGCCTAAAAATTAAGTCCTACAACATTGTAATATACAAACACCATAACTAAAGAAATCAATTACATGTACTTCTTGCATATTTTCTTTCCAATTGTGTAAGACTTTATGATCTAAATATCAGTTACAATCATATGATTTTCATGCAAACACAAAATATACAAATGTAAAAAAATCGATAGACTAATGTTTGATAAAGATTATCTAAGTAACATAAACATAGGACAAATACAGTTCAAAAATATACACAATGCTGTACACTTTATGGAGGATCACAGCTGTCTCTTAATGAAGACTCGAGACTGTGAAAAAATGGTACAGGCGGTCACTCCCTCAAATGATCAGTCCACTTCATACAGGCGGTTACTCTCTCAACTGACCAGTCCACTTCATAAAGGCGGTCACTCCCTCAACTGACCAGTCCACTTCATACAGGCGGTTACTCCCTCAACTGACCAGTCCACTTCATACAGGCGGTCACTCCCTCAACTGACCAGTCCACTTTCATACAGGCGGTCACTCCCTCAACTGACCAGTCCACTTCATACACAATCAATGACATCCAACTTGCAATCTTCCCTACCCCTCCTATCATAATTTCTGAACGGTCGCTAAAATACACTAAAACAGCTAACAAACAATGATGTTGAGTAACACATGCTTCATATTACATTCACCTATCACTACTACAATACTCTAAAACTATTAACAAAAGATTATGTTGAGTAATAACAGCTCACTTCTTGGCATGCATAGTCATATGGTGCTTTTTCAAGTTGCCTCCAAGTGTAAATGATTTGTGACAAATATGGCAGTAAAATGGCTTCTCACCAGTGTGTGTGCGCTTGTGCATCTTCAGATTAGAACTTGCAGCAAAACATTTCCCACACTGATCACACTTGTATGGTTTCTCTTCTGTGTGAGTGCGCATATGAATAACAACATCAGACCTTTGAGAGAAACTTTTATCACAAACTCCACAACCATAAGGTTTTTACCAGTATGAGTTCTCATGTGGATTTTCAGCGTTCCACTGTGTCTGAATGATTTCTCACACACTGTACACTGATATTTTTTCTCTCCAGTGTGAATTCTCATGTGGCTGGTCAAGTTGCTACTGACACTAAAACACTTGCCACATTGACTACACTCATAAGGTTTCTCACCAGTGTGAGTTCTTGTGTGGATTTTCAGATGTCCACTTTGACTGAATGATTTCTCACACACTGTACACTGATGTTCTTTCTCCCCAGTGTGGATTCTCATGTGGCTGGTCAAGGTGCTACATCACTAAAACACTTGCCACATTGACTACACTCATATGGTTTCTCACCAGTATGGATTCTCATATGTTTTGTCAGATTTCCCTTACGACTGAATGATTTCTCACACACTGTACACTGATGTTCTTTCTCTCCTGTGTGGATTTTCATGTGTCTGGTCAAGTGGCCACTTGACTAAAACACTTGCCACATTGACTACACTCATAAGGTTTCTCACCAGTATGGATTCTCATATGTTTTGTCAGATCTCCCTTATGACTGAATGATTTTTCACACACTGTACACTGATGTTCTTTCTCTCCCGTGTGAATTCTCATGTGTCTGGTCAAGTAGCTACTGTCACTAAAACACTTGCCACATTCAGTGCATTCATATGGTTTCTCACCACTTTGGAATTTTCTGTGATTTCAGAGCATTAGTTCGGCAGAATATTTTTTTACACTTTGTAGACATAAGTATCACACCACCATGGGCTGCCATTGCAATCTGATTTTTAAAATGTGAATGGTTCACAAGTTTCTGTTCAAGTAAATTATTTTTGTACAACAAAACACAACAATGAATTATCCTTGGAACATGGAATAAGTCCAGCCGTTTGTCTAGAAGCCTACGACACCAAACACAGTAGTCTGATCACTGATATCTCTATAAAGCTAGCTGCAGAGCTCTGATCTGAGCCTTTGTACAAAATTACAATAAACTACACAAGCCTCTCTCCGCGTTGCACCACAAATGGTGGAGTATGCGAAGATTGAACGCTGAGCATGCAGGCAGCAGCAAAGTCTAATTCTCAATTGAGAATTAGATGGCCATGTACTTCGACTTTTTTCGAGAATTAAATGCAGCCGTGGACTTCACTTTTTTTCCAGGTTTTAAATTTCCAGTATGGACTTAGAGCAATCTTGTTCAGTCATGACTTCAACTTTTTTCAAGAATTAAAAGCCAGTCACGGACTTCAACTTTTTTAATAGAATAAATGTTAAGCAGAACTTCAATTTTTTTCATGAAATAAATGCACAGCAGAACTTAGAGTGTTTTGCTGAGTTGAGACTTCAACCTTTTTCAGAAAATAAATGTAAAACAGAACTTCATTTTTTTTCAGGAAATAATACTTGGTTTAGACTTCAAATATTTTATACAGTGTTGGCAAATCTCTTTGCGTCTTTTATTATTTGTGTTACATTCCGGATCAAAAAGACATCATTTGACCATTTCGACTAAGTATTCATCAACAACAAGATGCCACAAGATTTGTACAAAGACCAGTACGTTGATGTGTTTTATTTCAGTGGTTTAACACATCAATATACTTAAATATTTTCGAGATAAATGGAGCACAGTTTTATCAGCAATGGATGCGACTATGCAGCATCTATGGTTGATTTTTTTTAGCAGACGACACATTTGCAATCTGAATAGCTCTACTGTTACAACAATGCAGACGATTTTTTTTCCCCAACGAATCTGACCAATGAGTTCACGCACTGGATATTAAAGGATTATTAGGCTAGATGTGAGGTGAGTCATTGGTTTTTGATATATCATAATACTTTTAACAGACCACTTTTCCGACGAGTTAGCGCAACAATATCATAGTAGCAGTGCAACTTTTGAGAGGTGATGCACAGTAGATAATTGATCAATATTTAGATGCAATTATACAGTATCTATTGTTGAGATTTAGATGTAAATGGAATCCACTTCAAAACACTAGTCACTACAGCAAATGCTGCATACTGTCGCATGGAACTATAAAAAGCAGGCGATAACTGATAACTACTGCTGCCACTGCATTTACAAGAAGATTTCCCCAGGTTACAGATTGACTTGGCATGTTTCACGATTTCACTGTGGGCATGTTAAATTACATCTGGAATTGATATTTGAGGAAATTGTTCATTAGGACGACGGCAGGTTAATAAAAAGTAGGAAATACTTCGGGGAAAGCAGACGATAAGTTCAAATTCACTCCAGACGGCGCTGCTCAGTGTGCTGTCGCCAATGCTAGCACTGAGCAAACGACACCGCAGCAGCGACGCAGCCACAATATTACAGTGCAATCTTGAAGCAGCAGTTGGCAGAATAATACATAATGAACAAAATGCAGCTAGATGGAAAGAAGGAAGACGACGGAAACGTTTTTGATAAACGGAAATTTGATCATCTAACATTACAAGCCGAAACGCCAAGAAATCACAATATGCCTGTCTTGTACTCGCAAGACACACACGATTATTTGATTGCAAATAGCATTTACAGCAACAATTTGATTCGTATCTATGTGCCAAGGTCACACAGATGTTGTCTTAGTGCAATTGACACTGAAAGTGAAATAAACGCAATAAGTCATCAAACCCTGCAGAAATTGTTTCCAAATGTCTCAGCTGAAATAAGGGAAACCTATTCAACCTTTAGATCAGCTTCTGATGAGAAAATAGTGCCGATGGGTAAGGTACTTCTCACTTTCTACATTGAAGAAAAGAAATTGTCAGACACATTCTACATCTTCCAGTCATCAAATCATAATTTCATAATAGGTTCTCCTATTTTGAGAAAATATAGTGGTATAGTGAACTTTGAGCCACAACCAGTTGCACATCAAAAAGACCAATGGCCACTGGCTTCTGGTGACAGGTTGGAAATTCCTGCTAAATCAATGAGCATCGTTTCAGCAATAATTTCAAAGAAGAGAGGAATAATTACATCAGGTGTTAATGGCATAGTAACACAAAACCTTTTGGCAGCAGGACTTTGTGTGCCTACTTCAGTTTCCACTACACAGGGCAGGACAATTCCAATATTCATATATAACCCCAATGGCGTTGCCATGAAAATAAATAAGGGCACGATCTTAGCATCTTTTACCCCAGTCAATGAGCAGGAGATACATGATAATATACCTGTGCACAGTCGAGAAGAGAGACCAATAACCGAAGTAGATAGGGTACAATTTGATCTTTCTACAATAAGAGATCACTTTTATGAAGACCAAGTTAAGACAGTATTGCTGAATAACAAAGAAGCTTTCATAGTGAGAGATAAGCCAAAGACAGAAGCAAAACGCTTCACACAACACCAGCAATATCAGCATATCAAGGACGAGAAGAGAGACAACATCAGAGCATTATTTGAGCAAGAGGACATACACATTTTGGGTGCGACCTCTCGGGTTTATCCTCTTAATGCTGGCAGAATAAGTTTAATAAAAATTATGCATCAAACTGAAAGGGATGGTGTTGAGTTTGAGCTGTGTTCTGCGCTTGATCTGCGTGGGCTGAATGGAAGGAGAATTGCTGGTCGTATGCCGGTTGCCGGTGTGCAGGCAGTGATTGAGATTATATCAGAGAGGAAACCCTGTGTGTTCTCTAGCCTTGTTCTGTGTCGAGGGCAATACAAGGCTGACCCCCGAAGTAAAGGCAGAGCCATGTACCAAGCTGCAAATTTAGCAAAACAATTTACAACTGCCCTGAACACAATCTTACAAGACTATAGGAAATGTGCAATGGTTTACTTCAATAATGTCTTGATATTTTCTTCCAGCAAAGAGCAACATTTAAAAGATCTTCATAGCGTCCTCAAGGCCATGACAGCGGCTAATTTGAAATTATCAGGACCAGACTGCAGTTTTGCGACAGCCATATGTAATTATTTGGGACATAGTATCTCTTTTGAAGGTATAAAACCTTCTCAGCAGAATATTACACATATTGTTTCATTCTCTGAACCATCAAGTCAACAAGAGTTACGAGAATTTTTGAGTTTCGTTGGCTATTTTGCGGGTTTTATACCAAATAGTGCAAAACTGTTTGGCCCCCTTTTGGCATTGTTGAAGAGAAATGCAAAATGGAAATGGACACAGGATTGCAGTATATCATTTCAACAGCTGAAAAGTATTTTCTCATCAACACCAATGTTGCATCACGCTGCTAAAGACGAAAGGTACCACCTTTTTATAGGCAGTTCTGCATCTTCCGTACACGGTGAATTAATGCAGGAGGTGACGGACAAACTAGTGCCTATTGCTTATTGTGGACGAAAAATGACACAACAAGAAAAGGACCATCCCATTCTATTGGGAGATATGTTAGCTGTTGGTTATTCACTATTCCAGTTTCAGTATTATTTGTCTCATAATGAATTTACTCTCCATATAGACAACTCCAAATTGTCTAGCATTCTAGCTGATGAGGTGAGAATACCTCGAAAATTAGCAAAGTGGGCTAATATGATCTCCAATTATAGGTTCTGTTTGGCTAACAGTAATAAGCAACATGACGTCAGTGGCACAACAGGCCCAGATGTTTCGGGACAATATGATACATACATCGATGTTTGGAGGGACGATCTCCAAACTAGTGTTGATTGCATGAATTTGGAGAGTTCATGGTTTAAAGGTGATATGTAGGTGATAATTCAGGAGCTACCAGCATAGAACGAATGATAATGACATTGTATATATATTCTCAATATTTAAGTGTGCTGTACACGAATATTGGGAGCTCTGATTCACCGATATGGGGTACACTGTTCCTGCTTTAAAGCCAGCAAGTGGACGTGATGGACTTAGTAGTTATCAAGGTAATTGATTGCTATCTAACGATGAAGCTAGCAAATAATGCATGTCTGAATATAGTAACTGCTTGGATTCATGAATACTCAATTAGAAATGATGCCTGTAAGTAATTGTTGTTCCGACATAAGGATTATCAGGCCATTCGAGTATTCACTGGAAGTGAAATCCAGAATGGGTGAACTTTAGGATATGTAGTTATCAAGCTCATTAGCAGTCATCAAACAGTTGGCTTGTAAGTAATGAAGATGTTTCATCATCGGTCACCTGGACATCAGGAAGTGTTGTTAGCAACCTCATGGTCGCGTAAACATGAATAGTAAAGCAAACCATAGGAGTAACACACGCACTTATCTATGTGAAATATGAACATTGCTCCTTCATACATTCGTTATTTCAGGTTAGCATGGACAGATCTGATCACCAAACAACAATTTTATGCAGAGTTGATATCATCGTGATTGCAAAATTCATGTATAAACGATGGAAGTAGTTGGTTGCATTTGGAAATGGGATGGTCGTGTTGGAAAATCAGATGGTGTGAGCGTCAGAGTTTTCCACCGAATTAGGTTAAATTGGTTTGCTCGACGCCCATCTCTTTCCCAAGTTGACAGCACAATAAACAGAGCAGTGCAGCACTTTTCGAGATGTGACTACGGGGAGGCGAGCTGGCGCGTCAATGGCAGGGCGCCGGAAGACGAGGTTCAGCCTTCTAAGATCAACCCCGGGGGTGTGGCGAGTGCACAAAGTGGTATGTTACCTGCTGTGGTCATGACCTTCAGGATACAACAGTGATCACATTCTCGAAAAAACTATACACTGATACATGGATGCTGACGAATACAAGGTCAGAGCCTCTGACAGAGGATAATGACGAAATTAGACCCAACGGGAAGCTACAATTAAAAATTGCTGTAAAAGGAACATCAAAATAATCTCGGTGGTTGACATCATGGAAAGGAGGAAATTATTTACAGACAGGAAATGAAAAGCTATCAGCTATTAATGTTACTATATTATCCAGCAGCTGTATATACATGTGAAAATTATTCATTATATACGATTGACTACTGTCCTTTATGACCCGTTAAAGGGATGTGTGAGTTTGTTTTGTAAACTTTAGTTCGAGATACCCAGACATGTTTTACCACAGTTGCCATCATGACAAATGCAGACATAGGGCCTTACAAGGGATGTCAACATGGTTGGTGAGGAAATCACTGAACGTTACGGACACCAAGATGCTGGTTCCTACGAGCCTGGTTGGTGACGATCCCAATTGCACCAGTTGATACGTTGATGCGGGGACCTGCTGTGTCTGCAAGGAGCATCATTTTCTCGTAGATTAAGGATGCCATCTGGGATGCCCGGCGGCAGCGCAAGCATATACTGGGTCTGATACCAGCAGTATTATCAGAGTGACGGGGCCTTCGCGGATCCAACAACACGTTGGTCGAGGATGCAGTCTGATTGATAATTCCTGCTCGAGGTGCTATGTAGAAGATGAGGATCTACGCTCCCAATTGAGCCGGGAGTATCTGTGGTGAAGTTGCACTGCGACTAGCAGTGGTGCCTGAAGTGCAGCTGCGGCTACTCGACGATGATCTACACCACAAACCCCGTCACCTTCTCCAGACCAGGAACAGCAAAACGTTTATGGACTTGAAAAAGTGTTAGAACATGGACCATATGCTATGATGTGATTTATTGTATAGTGTTAGATTCTCGTAATGTAATATGATTATGTTTGGGGCTGAGTTTAATGCACATTTAATTGATTGTAGTATTATGATTAATGTCAACTTCAACTTCGAGGTTATTCGTTTATTTTTTTTAATAAGACACTTATTGAATGATTTATTGATGTTCAACTTATCATGTAATGGTTAGATAATGTTGTATCTGATAGATGTGATTTGGTATGCACAGGTTGCATATAGCGTTACAATTGTCACGTGCGACGGCACGCGGTTTCACATTCACTTTCTATGTATTTTTATTCCATTGCTACACTTTACTTTTATATTCATACATGAAATTTTCATATGTAACATGCGACTGCACGATTTATTAATTCTTAGTATAGTATCTATCAATTTATTATTTTACATTTGTATTCATGTATTTGATTATGTGCATTTATTATTTGATTTTATATATTTTATTATTTGTAATCACATATTATGCTATTACTGCTGTGTTTGGTTCACGAAATTTCCACTTTTTCAAAGCCCTCAATTTCGTTTAATTTTATAATCACTTTAATAATTGATTTTATTAATAAAATCAATCAGTTAAGGGGGGAAGGATGCTGGAACATGGAATAAGTCCAGCCGTTTGTCTAGAAGCCTACGACACCAAACACAGTAGTCTGATCACTGATATCTCTATAAAGCTAGCTGCAGAGCTCTGATCTGAGCCTTTGTACAAAATTGCTAGGTATATTGATGTCTCACAGCTAGAAAAAACATTCAGAAGATTCTTTTATCAAGTAGGTAGACATAGGACCAACTGATATTGTTCTAACAATGCTCAAACCATCAATGGTAATTTGCTCTTTATTTTCTAAATTCTTCTGGAGTCGTAGGTCTATAGCAAAGCACTCTGGAGTTATAATTTTGAAATCGTCTATGTTATGTATAAAACACGGGCATGTTGATCCCAATCCTAAAACCATTTCTGGTGCATCTGGTCCATCGAAGGTGTAATACTTGGGCCTTGTCTTCCTGGCTTCTGTAACACAATCTTCTCTGCTTGTGAACCAGCTTTTTCCTCGACATTGTATACGTCGATCTTCGCTCCATATCCAAACAAATCTGTACAATGCTTGAACGTCTTCGTCTGTCAAGTTGGCGACCAACACGTCGAGATTGGCTTCCTTGCAAGCATTTACAAATCCGTTAAAAAAATGATGAACCACCTTTGATTATACATAATTTCAGCTCCTCTGCATTACTGTATTGTTGAGATGACACAAAGGAGTCATAATACCAGTCTATTTCTTGTAATGGTATTTCATGGTGACGAAATGTTTCTTCTAACAAAAGCGTATTAGTGATAAAGGAGCGGTGCATTCTTCATTATGTTACACGTGATGAAACATATCAATGGACCACCTTTTATTGTATTAGCAGTGCTCTCCACAGACACAGCTGGCACCCGCCCATCAACTGTCATACTCGACAGCGCTTCAGCTTTGAATAGTGTGAGCAGGACTGCCGTGACAGGTGATGGGTAGCTATGATGGATGGGGTCTGTCTTGACAGGTGATGGGTAACTATGATGGATGGGGCCTGATTAATGGCTTTTTTTAATTAAAATTTTCTATTACGGTACTATACTACTGACGCCTATTTGCTGCTTAATGAGCCACGCCTGATCGAGGATCAAAAACATGTCTACAACGCCATCATCTCAAGCATTCAGGAATGCACTGGTGGATTGTTCTTTATAGATGCCCCGGATGGAACAGGCAAAACTTTTGTTATCAATTTGCTATTAGCCAAGCTCCAGGCACGCCAAGAAGATTGCTCTTGCCGTGGCCTCCACTGGTATTGCTGCCACTCTGTTGGATGGAGGCAGGCCTGCACACTCTGCTTTTAAGCTTCCACTTGACCTGACCAAGCAGGAAACACCAACCTGTAATATCAGTCGTTGGATCAACCAAGGCCAAGCTGCTCATTGATTGCAATCTTATCATGTGAGACGAGGCTACAATGAGCCATAAGGGGTGCATTTGAGGCCTTGACAGGACGCTCCAAGATCTGAGGCATAGCAATAGGCTTATGGGAGGAGCCAGTGTCCTATTATCAGGGGATTTCCGTCAAACCTTGCCCGTTATCCCCAAAGGGCACCAGGGCAGATGCATATAACGCGTGTATAAAATCATCTTACCTGTGGCCAAGTGTTCCAGCTACAACTTTCATACCAACATGAGGCTC
>JAGTTF010000842.1:0-14191 GCA_019095985.1 Streblospio benedicti | reverse complement strand
AAAGGGGGAAAAAAAACCCAAAAACCATTAAAAAAAAAAGGGGCCCAAAAAAGGGAAAAAAACCATTTTAAAAAACCAGCGAAAAAGTGGTCCAAAAATTCCCTTTTATTTTGAATGGGAAAAAAAATAAAAAATAAAAAACCTTATTTATTTTTGAATGAAAATGTCGTAATAATTGTATTTTTGCATGTAAGTTAATAGGAAAATGCTTCCAAAGATCTCCAAACCTATGACCATATAAGGTAATGTTTACACTCAAAGCGAGATTCACGGTACTTTACAAATAGTGTCGGGGGGTTGCTTTTGTACGTCATTGATTCAAATTCACTCCCCACGCAGTTCAGACTAACTTCTTAAAACCAGCAACATTATATCATTGTATTTTGCACGTTTCATAGGACGTGTTCTAATTTAGAATACCCAGGGTCGCCCATATGTGCCAGATACGCCAAACCCACAAACAAATGTGACTACCGATGATAGTCACCCTTATTAACAAAATAATACTACAGAAATTTCTTTTTAAACGTCTGCAGTCTATTGCTTAACGTATATCATTTGCCTTGCATTGAATCGGCTAGATTACCAATACATGATATATCTACAACTTACAGGTAAGGTACCTGTTAGACGGATATAAATCTAAAATAAATGCACACATATCATATATATATATATAAAAGATGCATGTTTGCATTATAATATCCCTATGATAAATTTAAAATAATTGATTTTAAATCTACTGAAACAAAAAATAACAGTATGCTGCATTAAAGTTTATCTGAAATATTATTTTTCTTTTGAATATTGAATCACTATGCGCTCACCATGTCAGGTTTTTGTAAGTTTACATTTTTATGACAATGTCCAAATATATTATTCAAATGAGAGAAGTAATGCTCAGCAACCTGCTGGCCCGTGCTATGACTTGTCATTATTATATTAAGTTCATAGTAAAGGTTCTAGTCTCAAAAATACCAGCGTAAAAGGGAGGTCCAGTTCTACAATTCTTCACATCCGAGTTTCCCAGAAAAGCTGCGCACTCATCTTTTTTTTTAATTGAGTTTGTGACGCACATATGTTTATGGGTACTTCCGGTGTGTGTTATAAGCCATTTAAAATGCATTTAATGCTATATCATTCATAGTGTGTATTCCACATAACATTGATGGCTTCCACGCTGATAAACGTTGGATAGAAGGAGATACATTTTTGTGACGTGCATTCTTTGTTATGGTGAAGTTCGCAAGTTTGTATCATCACTGGTCGTCTGCCAATTTTATGCAGACCGATCTTCGACAATTTTCATGCTAACTAACATCCGATTGCAGATTCATAATACTTCAGGGCTACACATGAGGCAAAGGAGTAAACTGCCTCCAATGTATTTGGGGAGATATAACTGTAACGACTGCTGTAACGACTCGGGCTGCTACGTGTCGGCGTGGGCCCGGCGCTGTGAGGGCAACCCGTTGCAGATCTGTGGGGCGCAGTACTCGTACAGGTGAGGCGGGGAGGGGGGGAGGAGAGGGGGGGGGGCGTGCAGTACACAGTAAGGCATCGACCATTTGATCTCAGGGGGGGGGGGGCAACAAAAATATTGAAAAAAATAACGCAAGGCTGAAAATTGGTGAAAATTGGTGAAAAAAATAATAAGGTTTCATTTGGCTAGAAAAAAAGAAGCTATGGTGAAAATAGCTACCCCCTCCCCCCTGAGATGAATGGTCGATGCCTATACCCACATCAGGATGTGCAGCAACGTCTAACGTAAAAGCCACGTTTTCACGTTAGACGTACGTTCTCAGGCAGCTTTGGGGGGGCGGGGATTTTGGAAAAAATCTAACCAAAATATAATATCCACGCCATACACAATCATTAATGGTCAATCGCAGTGAGCATTATGTTTGAAATCATTGGAATAAACGTAATTATGGATAAGAAAGTCGAAGTTTGAGAACGTTATGTATATAATCTAAATTTGTAATATTAGTTACTGGCGCACTAGAAATAGCTTAGAATCGTGTTTCATATACAGCATTATAATAAAATTACAATTATTGATGTATCCATTCTACCGTGTTGACTATTTAATCGATATTTTGTATTCAGAAGTTTATGCCTTAAAAGGTTTTATGAACAATATTATTTTATTTAATTACCTGAATGGCGCCGATAGATAAGATTAATCACTGTATGCTGTTTGAGCATAGCAGTTTTTGTGTGATAGTCTCGCATTGCACTTCCGCGAGTCACAATATCAATATAATCAAACACTCCCATTCCATTCCTGCTATTGTCCTTATGTCCCTACCCCGCTTTCACACAGACCGTGTTGTATCCGCATCTCGACATGGCTCGGCTAATACACAGTGGAACCTCCCAGTACACAGGCAGATCCAGGTTTTCAGGAAGGGGAGGCGTATCAAAGGAATCCTATGGGTTTCTTATGCGCGATCAATAGCGAATATGCCAAAAATGGCATTAACCTACGGCTTCTCTGAAAAGAGATAACCTCTATAATAAGAGAATATTGTTTTTTGTCGCCCAAGGACTTCATATAGAGACCAGCTGGAAACTATATTTATAGACCATCACTTGAAGTCAGTGCCAAGAATGGTCTGAATAGAGAGGTTCAAAAGTACCGTAGGAGACAAAGTAAACAATGCAACAAGCTAACAAGGATTGTCATTGATGTTTTTACGATTGAACTCATTTTAAATTATCGATTGACGTTTCAATGCTACTTTTATTAAATTTATCCATAATACATGGCAAACGTGAATTGATATTCCTTTTTTATCTTATTTATATATTATCAACACCAAAGTATTTTTATTGCATTTGGAAAAAAAATGAAATAAATAAATGCTGTTAAACTAAAGAAGCTTAAACAAATAATATCCTAGTACCCCTTTGCAGCCTTTATCGCATCTGCCCGAGTGGTTACTATGGCAACAACTGCAACCTCACGTGCCGCGCGCGTTGCCCTAGCAACGTGGGCTGCGATCACCATAACAACTGCCTCATGGAGTGCGCCGCGGGATTCACAGACTTCGAGGCGGGCTGCACCACACCGTGTGACGGTCAGGGGCTAGGGATCGTTCACAAATGGGGGGACGAAAGTTGACGGGGGGTGGGGATCTAGCACTTGGGTTATGTCACCTTTTGAAAAAAGTTGTAGTTAATTAATAGTATTTGAACTTAATTTTTGTGATATATCAACCAGTCTAAATTTTAAGTCGCAGCGATGATGTTAAGACTCACCTTTTAAGACTTATTGCACTAGTTTTTACTGTTCACATTTGTGGTGTAATTTTACTACAGATTCCCTGCGTCGTATTAAGGTTGCTTATAATAGAGTTTTTAGGATACTGATGAACCTTAAGCACCGTATCAGTATATCAAGAACTTTTTAGACTACAATGTTCATCATTTTGATATAATAATGAGGAATGCTATTACTGGGTTTATAAAGAGATTAGAATCCTCTGAGAACAATCTTGTTCAAGATATTACTAAGTCTCGGTTTTATACTTATAGTTTTTTACTTATAGTTCACATATTGGAAGACTGTGATATTTTAATACTGTGTTAATTTTCTCGTCCACACAACTTTTTATTTTTATTTTATTTATTTATTTATATCTTATGCTATGATTATACATTTATACAAATTCTGTAAATGTATATTATCGAAATAAATTATTCTTATTCTTATTCTTATTCTTAAATAACATTGCTTTGTTTGTTATATATCCTAAATACATTTGTAGAATTATGTCTAAATTATGGACACATATATTCAAATATATGTATACAATGACACAGCTAAATCAATGGTACTTGAGCAAAATGTCACAAACCATGTCACAGAGACGGGAGGTGCAAAGATGATGTCAGCTTACAGGGGGAGGGGTCTATAAAGATGACGAGATGTTAACGGGGGAGGGGGGATAAAAAGGCCGAAAATCAGGTGACGTCATTTTTTAATGATCCCTATATTGTGGGGGTAGTTAAGGCCATAAACTATGATGCCAAACTTATGTGGGGCATTTACATTGGAAATAATAGTTGTATATATATTTTTCCCATGTTTGCTTGTGAATTCTACAATTTTACTATCACTGTTATGGCAAGCTTGACGTAACAGAAGTGAGAGTAGAATTATATTGTTAATATTTCAATAAAATCTACAATCATACAATCGAATTCACATTCTGGAGTATTACAGTTTGGAATGATATTTATCTAAATTCATTGATTACGCATTGCATGGCCAGCACGTCTCTTATCTACGTTAACACTACCCGTGCATACGTTCATACATGCACACGGCATACTGCTTAGCTTAGACAAGTGACCGTCTTGTTGCAGGTACCTACACGCTGGACTGCCGCAAGGCGTGTCTGTGTGCTGAGGGAGGCTGCAATCCCGGCAGTGGCAAGTGTACAGAAGGTGAGGCTATCATGTAGTGAGGCGATGCGGCTCTCATGAGTTTACAGTTGGCCGCTAGACATTAGAGAATTCACCTGTCTTAGTGGCAGCCATCTTGGATTTGCACACATTGTAAAAACATAAGGGTTGTATGTACACAACATAGTAAAAATCATATTTGTATTTGAAATGTTTGTAAAGTAACGTAATTTAATTTATCACCGTTTTAATTCGATGTCAACAGAAAAGGCCATATTTTGGTTAAACGGGAGTCTAACAACATAAGATATTTTACAATGCCAGTTATAATGCTATTTTCTGACCTCCTTCAGGCGGGTACTTAAACCACCTGTCACCAATACATTTCACTGTCTTCCAACAATAGTCATGGATTGTAATTGAATAGGTTACATCACATTTCACACACGTACAGTTCCCAATTCCTGCTCAAGATTTAGGGCAAATCACAACCCACAGTGTTGCTCTATCTCCCCTAGGCGGATGCCTGTAATGTAATTTAATTTTATGTCGTGAAGAAAGGCTTTGTTATGCCAAATTTTGGTTAAACGGGAGTCTAAAAACGCAAGAGATTGTACAATACCAGTAATAATACTATTTTCTGACCTCCTCCAGGCGGGTGTCTGTACGGGCAGCTGATGCCAGTGAACAATCCGATTTTAAAGGCTATAACAGGCCGGGATGTTCGAGACTGTATATTTAATATCAGTGGGATCCCTACTGTTTCATGAAAGACCTTTTATCTACTAGAGCTAGAGGCTGTTACATTTGTACTTGGTCGTCATTTTTGCAATTGATATACGGTTTACATGCGCAGCGTTTGTAATAATAGAAATCAAAACTATTAGGTTAATTGTGCATAGTATTTCTTCTCTTTGATTGAAAAGGAGGCTGTTGCCTTCAAACTGGTTTCAAATACAGAATAGAATATTTTAAACACTTTAGGATTTTCATATATTGCATGGTAAGAAGAAAGTCAACAACGGCCGCCACCTGTACCAGCACGCCCGGCGCAGGGAGCAACGGGGCGATGGACCCGGCTAGGGGAGGCGTGCAAAACTATTGAGATATGTCTTTTGAAGGTACTATCGGTGTGTGTCACCTCTTTGTGTGTGTGTGTGGGACCTGTGTGTGTGTGTGTGTGTGTGTGTGTGTGTGTGCCAGCGTGTGTGTGTGCCTGTGTGTGTGTGCCCTGTGTGTGTGGACAACTGTGTGTGTGTGTGTGTGTGTGTGTGTGTGTGTGTGTGTGTGTGTGTGTGTGTGTGTGTGTGTGTGTGTGTGTGTGTGTGCGTGTGTGTGTGTGTGTGGTGTGCCGTGGTGTGGCGTGCGGGAGTGTGTGGTGAGTGGTGTGTGTGTGTGTGTGTGTGTGTGTGTGTGTGTGTGTGTGTGTGTGTGTGTAAGCTTTTTTATGGTCAGTCACTAGTCACTATAACGCTGCCATTATTAACGTTATAGGGGTGAAAGCTGACACGATTACAATAATGCATGGATATGCTGTAAAATATCGGCTGCCACACTGATTACACCACCATTCTTTTTTTTTTCTCTATTAACACCCGCGATAAGGGGTATCTCACCACTATTTCTCTGTCATCATAAGCATCCGATGGATATAGTCGATCACGGAACACACGGTTCCGACGGATATTGAGCCTGTGCTCTTGTAGTTTAGCGAAGCGTGGACCCTACTAGCGATTGCAGCTCCATTTGCGTTTTCGCAATATTTAGCGTTGCGTTCTCACGTTAAAATGTTTATGCAACCCGACTTGCATGCGTTTGCGAGGAATACTACATTTGCGATGCGATCTTGGAGCTGCGAAGGTTTATGCAACAGGCCCCTGGTCACACTTCTTTCACGATGCTTCCTTTCTTTTTTCAAATGTCCAAGATTCATTTCATCAGTTTCAAAACTGTGTACTATGTAACATGGTTAATTTCTAAAAATGGTTCAAATTAAAAAAAAAAACATCACGTACATTTGTCATTGATGTTTTTCTTTTTGAAAATGTCCAAGGACGACCATCATCCAAAAACTATGTTGTTGTTTTTTAAAATGTTAGGTTAAAAAAACATCACGTACATTTTTATGTGCATTTTTTATGTGCATATTTAAAGAAGGGACGACCATCATCCAAACACAGAACAATGTTTTTTAAAAGTCTAGGTTAAAAAAACCAGGTTAAACACTTTATGTGCATTTTTATGTTCATATTTATTTTCCATTCCCAAATTCAGAAAATGTTTGCCTTATTAAAAAAAAGTCAAAAAATTGACATATTAAACATAAATTCAGTATGTATATTACAAATTCATATTGGTGACACTTTTGGATTCAAAATCTCAAAATTGACGTTTAACAACTATGAAATTGGTATACATGGTCTATTAATAGGGTGACATATCACCAGTGTCACATTATAGTTTAACTGTATGCAAATTAAATTACTTTAAAAAACTGTCGTTTTGAGTACATGGTACGAAGTTTGACTGTTTTCACAGGCTTTCAAGCAGTGTTAAAGCCATTGCAAAAGAATGTAAAAATGTATCAAAAATGGCCTTGTGGAAAATAGAGTTTGAATGGAAAAGTGCCCTAAATCGAATCACTTTGGCTTGGCATCATACCTCAGAGTTGTGTAATGTTTGATTGCAATTGGTTCTTCAGTAAACGCAGTAGCTTGTCCTGACACATAGACATAAATTGAAAACTAAACAATGACAAGACTTTCACTTCAGCTGAGAGATATTTACATGAAAATGCAAAAACACATTCGAAAAGTTGGAAGTTCACTACAATTTATTTATAATGGTAAGAGATATATACAAACAATATATTGTTACATGATAAAGTTACATTTTGGTATCAAACTTGATTTGAGGAAGCTTTAATTGTGTTCCTCACAATTATTTTCTAATACTGGTATTTACATTTAATATATTAAATTGTCCGCGCAGAATTTTTCAAAATTTAAGGTGTAGAAAATTAGAGTGCAGCAAAAGCACGCTGGGCAGAATACATTTGAAACAAGCTACATTTTTAACACCACCCATTATTAAAATTTTTAGGAATTGGTCTCTGCATGCTAAAATAGTCTTAAAACGATTCACTAGGGATGATGTTGAGACTCCTTAATAACAGGTCACTTCTTGACATGCACAGTCATATGATGCTTTTCCAAGTTGCCTCCTCGTGTGAATGATTTGTGACAAATATGGCAGTAAAATGGCTTTTCACCAGTGTGTGTGCGTTTGTGCCTCGTCAGATTAGAACCTTGAGTGAAACATTTCCCACAATGATCACACTTGTACGATTTCTCTCCTGTGTGAGTGCGCATATGAGTAACAACACCAGACCTTCGAGAGAAACTATTATTACACAGTCCACAAATATATGGTTTCTCACTGGTGTGAGTTGTCATGTGGGTTTTCAGAGTTCCACTTTGCCTGAATGATTTCTCGCACACTGTGCACTGATATTCTTTCTCCCCAGTGTGGATTCTCATGTGTCTGGTCAAGTGGTGACTCAAAGCAAAACACTTGCAACATTGACTACACTTATATGGCTTCTCCCCAGTGTGAGCTCGCATATGTCTTGTCAGAGTTTCACTGTGAGTGAATGATTTCTCGCACACTGTGCACTGATGTTGTTTCTCTCCAGTGTGAATTTTCATGTGGCTGGTCAAGGTGCTATTTATACTAAAACACTTGCCACATTGATTACACTCATAAGGTTTCTCACCGGTATGAGTTCTCATGTGGTCTTTCAGACTTCCATTTTGACTGAACCATTTTTCACACAGTTCACACTGATAGCCTTTCTCTGCAGTGTGGATTTTCATGTGGCTGGTCAATGTGTCACTTCGACTAAAACACTTGCCACATACACTGCACTGATATGATTTATCACCATGCTGTGTTCTTTCCTGTGATTTCAGAGCATCACTTCGGCTGGAGTGTTTCTCACTCAATGTAGACTTCAGTTGTATATCATCACTGTGGTTTGCCATTGCAGTCTGATTTTTAAATGTGATAATATTTATAGCTTTCTGTCCAGATCAATGCAACCTAAATCATTTAACGCATTCTATCCCTTATAGATGTCCGATGATTTACCAGGTTTTGTATTTATGATGTCCAGAGAAGATTCCCTGATGAAGATCACAACTTTACACTGACGTTCTGCTGACGTATTTAGGTTGTTATATTGACCTTCCGTGCAGTAATCTCGGCATTAGACGTATATCACTATATGGCTATTTACAGAACCAGTTGTTGTAAATTATTTGGGGTTTAGGCACAAATTACCACGACTTTCTAAATAAAGCTTACACTTGAGTATTAAATTATACTTAGAGTATTTAAATCCACATTTCATATCCGCTTATAGAGCCACTGATTAAATTTGTGTTTCTACTAAAATTAGGTGGCATTTTAAATATATACAATATTAAGCCTGTATAATTTTCCTTCTAATTTTCCTACTTTTGCTAAAAAAAAAAAAGAATTATAATAAAAGCAACATAATTTTCCATGTAAAACAAAATTATTTGGCTTACTTATTTATTTGTTATAAAAAATCTACATGAATGTAACATTCATTGGCAAAAGTTATAATTTATAAAGTTTAGACACAACGCACTCCATGAGAAATCTCTTCACACAAATGACGGCACCTGGGGTGTGGTGTATAAAACTTTTTGAATTTGCTATGTTTGCGCACGTTAGAGCGGTGCATAAACGTGGTAAACGCAGGTTTTGCTCGACATAAAGCGATGTTACGCAAGATGTCGGGAACATGCCCCAAACGTGGTTAAATTCACGCCACAAATGGTTTTGAGAGGTTTTTTTCAATTATTTTTTATGTAACTGGAATACGATTGTTTGAGATTTTATTAGCAGCATTCTACATTCATAACGATACATTTACAACCCCCTACTACCTCACATTGCAAGGAAGTCCCCGAACCTGTTAGATGCATGTCTAAGTCACCACAAATGGTGCGAATTAAGACAACCTGACGTTTTTTATTTGAATTTTTTATGTAAAACATATCTAAGTTCATATCGAATACGATTGTTTGATGATTTTATTAAAGCAGCATTCTACATTCATAACGTAGCATACATTCACAACCCCATAGTAATTATTGCATAGGAAGTCCTGGCTAAATGAACCTGTTAGAAACATGGACTCATGTCTACTTATAGACATCAAACAGGTTACATGTCGCTATAATTAACTGACAACCGATAACTGACGTTATTAGATTATTTTAATATGTAATTAAAAGTGGCATTTACGTAAAACGGCTTCTTGGGAGCTAATTTTTCAAACATATCTAGTTCATATCGTCATATCTCACGGCTATATACGCTGTATGAACAATGACTTGTAAGGGCGGCAGTGTGAGTGATCAAGCCGTGGGAAGCGACGATGAAGTTCTAAGTACAAGGCTATGTATTTGTTGCCACCGATTCTGACGTTGATTGAGCAGTAAAACAGCGCCATAGTGTAACATTAGTTATGATTGTGAATAACGATAAAAATACTGAAATCGTAAAAATGTAGGCACTTTTCTTCGTCACTATGTTTTTGCGTAAAACGAGGTCGAGTTTAATGCACTTTGATCTATAGCTAATGACTTGCGTAATATTGGGTTTGCGAGCGAGTAATGCTACTTTGCTAACGCAAATGTTTCATGCACCCCGCCCCTGAGCAAGGTTAGCGAAAAATGATGAAAGTTGAGGGGGTAGTCTAGCACTTGGATGATGTCACCTTTTGAAAAACAATTTTTTAGTTATGTCACAGTCTTTGAACTTACTTTCTGACATGTTAAGTGAGTTGTGACAAATCTACGAGTTGAAATCACATTGCACTTATAATGCAAATAGAATTACATATGTATCTATCGTGCTGGTTTGAATAGTCAACGTATTATAGTATATATAAAAAAAATACGATGTAAAGGCTAACTTCGGAATGAAGTCACATAAATTTATGAATTATGATAATTCAATCTCTGGTGAAATATTTCAGAGGTCAGTTTGACATCTGATACTCACAGCGATCTTGCCCTGTTTTGGGGTTTCAATTTGAGCCAGGGGGCGGATGATACATGGCTGTGTAAGTGGGGGGTAAGCTGACGGTACGTAACACCGCAACTCAATACACGCTCACTCGCGTTTATCAAGATTGAAATCAACGTCCAACATCAATTTGAACGCTTAACGTAAGACTGATACCAACGTCCAATGCTAAAATTAATGAAACAAAGTCAAATTGAATTGGCCTTTCTGGCGTTGTTGCTGTCTTTTCTTTCAACATAGGTCAACTTTGACTATAAACGGGTATCATGTGCAATAATCAGACTATTCTCAAGATAACCCTCACTTCCGTTTCCTGTCTGTGCAGGTGTTTTTTTGACAACAAACGCACGTGTGCTCTATTTACGTAAACAAGAAAACACACATAGATCTATGTCTTTATTGACGTAAACAAGATAACGTCTGCAACGTGTAGCTCATTTCTTAACACTGGAAAAGCAGAGTTTGGCGCACAGCGTTTCACGGGATTGTTTGGCAAGGTACGCATTTGCTGTATTAAAGGTACACGGCCACGCCGAAATGCCACTATTTCACTGTTTTGAAACCTTGGTCTTTTCACCCATCAAAATATACATGAAAGACTTTGCATCTAATCCCCTAAACAAAGCACAACAATCTTAAGTATTTACTTTGCCTTTACCAATACTAATCCGTTAATAAAATCTATCATTTCACATTAAATAAATGGATTAGTCTTGTTTAAACGTTGATACTGTTGATCAAGTGTACTGAAGTCTCGATGCACGAGATTTGTGCGTCTAAGACTTTGCTGCACTTCACAAGTTTCCAAATGTAGCTGTAAAGCCTGTTGAAACCGCTATAGAAGAAAGACTTCAATACTTGCAAAATCTTAAGACTGTGTACTGCAGAAAACAGTGCTGTTCCAAAGCATACGTCATAAGGATTTACGCCAAAACGAGGTTGTAAAAGTTGGTCAATATTGATCAGTTGCAGAGATGGGATATTGTGCAATTTGAAAAATAGATTTAAGGCATTCTTCTTTGGTTTTATGATGCAATAACCAGCTAGATTAGATATATATTCATGGCATTAAAATATAAGGGCAAATGTGGCCGTGTACCTTTTAACGTCGGCTATTTTAAAGCCACCAGGAAACTTTTATTGGCAGCCTATGCTCGAAAACGTGTCCGGAGTGCTATACAAATCAATGACGCATATACAATGTATTTTAATTCACAACTAACAAAATATAGCACCCTTGAGTACAGAAATATTACGTCAAAAACGGCCACATTCCCGTGCATTTATATGGTAACGAAGGTATCCTTGAGAAATACTATAAAGAATATCAATTCAATTCAAAATCAAATTCATGAGAAACACTATTTAGAGTTGAGAAAGTAAATTACCATTTAGAGTTGAACAAACAGTATGACATTTCAGTGAAACAACTGATAAAACCCTGAAATAAAATGAATTTCCATAAAAACAGTAGACTACATCAAAAGGGCACATTGAAACATTGTGGAGACATTACCTTTTTTTATTAACGAGGGGTGACTACATGGCATGTAAAAAATGGGCTTCAGGAACAAAGAGACCTGCTCAGTACATGACACGTGCTGTTATGTGACGAAAGAAAAATGAAATTTGCAATTTTGAAATAGCCTAAACATGTCTGGTGAAAGCTGTGGGGTTATGGACATTCCCCCCCTCCCCGCCAAAGATTTTTAAAAAAAAAATGCATTTTCAAAAAACACGTTATTAAAAGTTTATTATTTTATTGATTACAATTATTCTAATTCTAAGGTCTATAATGTAGATATTATATAAATATATATAATCATTGCATTTCATTCATTCATTGGATCTTTTGTCCACTTTATACCAAAACGATTATTATTCATTAAACTCTGCTGACCTTTGATATGTAAACCTTCAGTTTTTGAAAGATTTAAATTTAGCCCAGTTACTTTTGAAAAAACATTAACGGCTTCAAGAAATTTGGGGATTTGATGCTGTGGAACTGACAATAACGCGTCCGTACAGTTCTGGGTTTATTTCATATGTGATCCGTCGTGGCATCCCTCGGCTCTGAGCTAGGCGTCCTTTAGACTCTAGCTCGCTGTGCTCATGCCGTGTGACGGTGACTCATTAGTCCATGAGGGACTGTGAGTCACTGCCACATCCTTTCCCCCTTAAGAAAAAGAAAAGGTATAACCTTTTCTATATTTGATTTTTCTTATGATTTAGATAATGCATGAGAAAGGTTGTGAGCCAAGGAACCCCATACGGTCAGTAAATAGTACATACATATAGCATATAAGTATTGGTACAATATTTGACACATTGTGCGTTAATCATTACACACTTTACAGATATTATCCTTAAAATTATAATTAAATGGTTACATTACGATGATTTATAAATGAACATTGGATTGCATTTGAATTGATGGTAAATAGCAAGTTAAGATCACATGTGGCAACAACAATTATGAATATAAATGTAACAGTGAGGAAAACATTGATATAATATTACCGTATGAAACAAATTCTTTTACATATGACATGATATTTGAGCATACCAGTTCTGATTGATAACAATTTTGACTTAGTTTGATAATACTAGCGAGATTAACTATGGGAATTAAAGGCAGTAATGCATGAGTTAACTTTAGATAAGCCAATGACTCAAATTACAGGGTCATTCAATTACCCAACTTAATTGTAATTTTATCCCCCCCCTTAGAGATAACTACAATAGCAAGCATTAGTAAAATTAATATCATAAATTCACATAAACATTATGACAATCTTAGGCAAGGAATTTCATAGATAATAATTTTATGATGGTAGGACCTCACTACCATTATTAATATAGTATTTAGCGAAAGCATGTCATTATCATTTTAGAAATTATCATGACTCTAAGTGTAATCGGAGAAGTGGGCGTTTTTCCGAAGATTAGTTTAATACATACAGTAATTCAGAACTGGCACGTTCAAATACGTTGGTTGATTTTTACATTAATTTATAAACAATATAGTAATAAATATAGTCATTCGCAGCGCAGTGCAGTCTTTTGTAGTTTCACTGGTAAAAATCATATATACCTGATGAATTGATGGAGCATAGTCTGCTTAATGCGGCTGAAGTATATCCAGAGGGCTATGGTTTGCATTTCCTAGTCGCTATGGTTGTGAATTTGATAATTGGTCTTGTGTGACGAGTGAAGTTTGGTGTCGGAGTCCTTGGTGTGGCATTTGTGGGGAACGAAGTTAGGAATCTTCATTTTTGACTAGGGCGGCGCGGCGTTTGCGGCTTGCCCATGTGGTCTCCATGAAGTATGTAAAGAAGCTGGTTGGGAATGCACTCGCACGATCTGCTGGCTCTGCATGGCGTGCGCGCAGGACTCGAAACCTGATTGACGGCGGCTGCGAAGATGTGACACCCTGAGTTCGCATTGTCGCAGCTGGCATTACGGCACGCCCCTCTTCGGCCTGCCTAGGGTCAGGGTCTGCGTGCTTGCCCATGATTGGTCCGACGAAGGCGGTTTAGCTTTGACCAGTGTAGCGTTGAGCGCTGCTATTTCGGGGTGAAGGTGTGTTGATACCACGAGGTGCCTCTGCACGAGAATATTTATTGAGAAGTAAATTTTTTTTTACATAGACTTG
>JAGTTF010000841.1:0-11247 GCA_019095985.1 Streblospio benedicti | reverse complement strand
ATTTTGGGCATGCACGAGCCAGGACTCCAGCGATCATTGGGTGGCATTTGGGTATTAACATCACGTCCATAGTACCTCAGGAAAGATTTAAAGCGGGAGTTAAAATTCGACATGCTCTCACTGAGTTCCCTCATCACCATGACATCCTTAGCACTTTAGAAAACGTTTTAGTTGGTGTACAGCTAACTATCTGATGGACACTGTCATCCAGCCACCATATTCTTGGAACTAATGTTTCACCGATTATCTTTGGGGCATTGGCTGGTTATCTATCAATATTCAGTTGGTAATAAGCCAGTGATTAGAAATCGGTCAATGATCGTCTGGTTATCTATAAGGATTGGCAGATATCTTGCAGACTACCGGGAGGTAGTTGCTGGTACGTCAGCCGAAAAAACATTGCCATTTTCAAACAGACTCCACACTGACATCGGCTGGTGTTTGTTTAGTTGCCAGGCGGTTTTGGAAGGACACACTTCACACCACCGAGCTATACTTTCGATGATTGTAACTCAGCAATAACCACAAAATCCACCAAGCTCCAACGTTATGTAACTGCCGTGCTATGTGAATTGATAAAAGTTAGTAATTTAAACTAGTTATGTTAGTTATTTTATGGTGAGGGAAAATGAACTTCTTAGGTATTGTGTAAAAAATTTGACACTAAGTACAAATTAGTAATGTTAGTTATATATTTTTGTAAAATTCTCCATTAGGCTAATCAATGTTAATTAATTATCAGTAACAGAATACATTGTGGAACATTATTTTTGGGTCATGCAATTTGTAAAAAACATACATAAACTTAATTATTGTTCATAAAATCATAAACATACAATGACCACTTTGTACTTGGCTCCCACATGACACTAAAATTTAAAGGAAAAATGTTAATGACGAAAATGGTTTTGAAAAGATGTTATTTGCTTATTAGTTGATTCAAGCAGAAATATACAACTGTGAAAGACTGGCTTGCATGGGGACCATTCGGGTGTCATGCATGTGCCTGGTGACATCCAGCTTTCCCACGGAGACATTCACATCACATCAGATTCTGCTCATTTAACAGATCACACAGATGTGATATGGGTGATATGGATCAGAATGGCCTGGTGACTCTTTAGTAATATTTATCTATTTATTTCAGAATAAAAAAAAATCAATATATAGATAATACAAACAATAAAATATATATGTCTAATTAGTAAAAATTATACAAGTAAATCCTAAAACGTTTTTGATGACTAGAATTGAAACTAGAAAATACACGATCAGATTATCACAATTAGTTTCTACAAATATTATTCAAGGCTACAGAGACTGTTTAGTAGAGGTAGTTTGAGTTCTAGTTTGAGGTCTATAAACCACAGCCATAAGTACTATCAATGTATCCATGGAATAAACATTAAACATCATCAGTACATCTTTTAAACCTACTAATCATCGGATTACCTCTGGAATATATGTCAGACTTTGTTATCGTTGGTTTATTGAAGCGAAATACTCGGCGATAGAGGCTAGCTGAGACTAAAATAGTAACAAGGCCACAAAGCCTAATGCTGTTGCGCTGGCCAAGTATGACCGTGTCTCTTAGTGTCCAGGGAGGCTGGCCAAATGGATTAAGGGGGCCAGTCTGTACACATACATATATGACCGGTCTGGTGTGAATATATGAACAGGACATCGTGTGTTTGATTGGAACCATGACCTTCCAAAGTAACTTTACCTATCCTATCCGATTATTTCAGACTACTGTATACTTGAATTGTAACAAGGTGACTACGTGACGGAGTTCCCAACATATGCCTGGTATGCAAAAGTGAACAATTAACTTTTTAAAATGATAAAAACAATTATGTTTACCCTGAACAAAAGCATTCATAATGGGCAGTGATGGTGTTGATGCCATTCAAAGTTTGTGATGTACTGATAGACAGCTGCCTGTATAGAAATGTTTTTCAAAAATAATATAATAAGTTTTATTACATATGGTTTCAATAAGCCATACTGATGAATACCAGTTTATAAATAACAATTAAGAAAATATAACTGGATTATAGGGCAAATGCTTATAGTTTGATAATAAATCAATAGGTCATATTCTTTTGCTGCTAGAATGGTACAGTACTGATTTGAAGAAATGTTCAAAAATGGATTGTTTTGCTAAATATGTGGTAGTACTGTATTATCCTGAAAGAAATTACATGTATAACTATGTCTGTACTCCCAACTTTCATGAGTTCCTCAATTTCAAATTAAGAGGCAGTAGAAATTGGCAACAATGAGTCTTCGACTAACATATTTGAAACAATGGGTTGAGCACAATGGGTACCGACTATTAAAAGAAAGGAATGTTTCAATGATTTAAAGCAACTAAAATAGTTTTTATACAACATTACTATTTATCATTTTCAAACCTTTTATTATTTCAGACAAACTGTGAACACATAAAATTAAAACTTTTTTCTACAATATTAAAGCCTGTGAAAAGTCTATCTTATATACCTAGTGTCCTATTAATATTATCTACTACCTTATGGGTCCCCTTAGATTAACATGTTTTAATTCTATGAGTCCTAAGGAAAATTAATGAGTTCTGGACTTGGGACTCACTTCTATGGTATTCACTCCAAAGTTAGTTTGTTATCATTGAAACTAAAGCAATTCATTGTTCAAAAGCACTACCCCCAGCTCTAATTGTGTTCAATGATGTTATAAGTTGTTCGTTGTAGATGGACACAATTTAAAAAGAAATTTTAAGAATGGTGAAATTTTAAAAAGAAAGTTGCAGTAATTTTAAAAACAATTAAAACATCTGTCACCTATCTACTTTGATGGGTCTAGTATTCTTTAATGTCTTTTTTGTGCAACCATGAACCTCTTCAAATGTATCACAAGTACTTTAGGTGCATTATTTAGGTGGGCCTCACTCTTGTGGTCATCTGTGAACATTTATCACACCTAAAATTATATAAATAAAAAATAATCAATGCATTAGAACTTTAAGAAAACTTTCCCTTATGTATGCATCTATCTATATAAATGAAGATCAATTTTTTGTTCATGAGCTTAATATCAATCTCAAAGCACATCCTAAAACAAGCTCAGCTAATACACAAGCTAATACACAAATGAAAAGCGCTCCCGGTGAGGGAAAACCAGTGTTTTAAACCTGGAAAAGCACTGGAATGCCACTGTCTATATATTGTCAAAAAATCAATATTCATATTTCAGCAGCTAACAGCACCAGGCTAGACTAATGTTGCTGCCTTATGATATTGATTTTTTCCATATGCTGGCTAAAGCATATTGAATACTAGTAAAATGGACCTAATAATGGGCCCAAATGGGCCCAAATATGGACCATTTGGGCCCATGCGAAATAGGGTTCTTGTGGTTGCGATTTACAATGCACATGCCACATTTAAGCACCCTAGCTCAAACGATGCGACCTGTAGAGGGGTAACGAACCGGACGGATGGACCGGACGGACGGACGGATGGGATGCGCAATTAATTATACAAGCCAGTGTAAAACACTGGAATAAATTATTATTGTTATTATCAATGCATATGGAGACTGAGAATATTGATGAACATACATGAATTTTTCAAAATCTCTTGTCCCTCTAGAAAATTATTCATACAAGACTGGACACTCTCTCCCTGCAATGGTACACCAACCATCACCATCGGTTCTTCCAACCCATATGATATCTATAAAAAAACATTAAAATATCTTGAGCTGCTCACACAATTATATTTTTCTTGGTTATCATACACGGTAAGAATGTTTCTAAAAGTGTGTACGAATTTATATGTGCATGTATTAACCAAGATTGTAACACATATAACTTATCGGGTTGAATGACAGAATATGTTGCATTTTATATGTTAAAAGTTAATCTTACCATATCACTTTTTACCACAGATGGGCCCTAGGCAATTGGTCTGCCAGATGACTTGGGGGAACCTCTAAAATATTTGTTTGCAAAAGGTGGCACATGATTGTATGCACACACTCGGCAGCATCCTGTTGCTGAACTGTATTTAGATTTCTCTTCATGTCACACAATAATCTCTACAAGATACATTTACTATCTAATGTTAGTTTATGTAGCATTAAAAGAGCAACTGGATACACAAGACACAAGACTTATACAATAGTTAAACATCGTCTTTGTAGGTGACATTTTGAAATCAATACCACCTATTATTTCTAACAATATCATAATAAATATAATAGAAAATGAATAAGTTTTTAGAAAATACCAAAGCATGTTGTGGATTTAATACATCATGTTCCTCAGCAACTATCATTCTTTTTTAACAGGGTACTGAGAGCATTAAACCAAGCTTCACTGTCATTCTCTTCAACACATCTGAATACTTCATCTGAAATATACGAGAACTCCTCCTACACTATATGTATTATTTCTAAACCCTTAATCACCATTTAGTCATGATCAGTTAATTATCACTAATTGTTGCATTCATATCAATCATCACTTAAAAAGAGGTATTTGAAAAAGACAAGTCTTCCCCTATGAAGTTCTGCCTTTGAAGTTGCATAACATTCTCAAAAGTGAACCAAAGTACACCAAAATCTAATCATCCCTCGACGTGCTAATCGATGACTTACACCATGTATGGTTAGGATTATTTAAATAATGTGTCCTCAACTTTGTACACATAAAGTGAATTGAGCATAATTTGATAAACCCCAATTTCCTAAAAAGTGGGTTGACAAGTACAAGAATATAGTTTGTTCTTGAAATCCCCCAATTGAAGAACTGATGGCTTTTTTAGTTTTTCTACAACGTTGTACACAAGTCGATAAATAGTAAAACCAAGTATAAAATCATGAAAATTAGGGCAAAAGTACACCAAAATCCAATCACGTCTTGACATATGCCCACTGATGATTAATCTTCAATTACATTGTAGGATATGATCGCTAAATTAATCAAGACCTAAGTCGAACCACTATGAACCACTATCATGATCTCATGTTTCCAAATCCTTCTACGTTCGATCTTACCCGGGCGGTAGCCTTCCCCATTATCAGTATAGTAGGTCAGCCCACTGGACACTTCCGGAGAAATTCCCCTACCCACTATCTGTATACTGGGTCAGCCCAACTGGCACTTACAGGGACCCAGAGGCTTCACTGAAGCACCCGGGTCCAACTTTCTCCACCAGGTGTGACGAAATACAGGGACATCCTTGTAAAGATACTTTGGAGAAGCGTGGAATCGAACTCACAGCCTCCCATCTATGGTACAGACCAGTCTATATGTCCAGAGACGGACGTGCTACCACTGCGCTACCTCCCCGAGGACGAAGTACACATACTTCAAACTCGATCAGTATTAATCTTATGCAGTGTTGTATTCCCCCAAGCGATACTATTCTTAGCCTATATCAGCCTTTGTCCCTCGAACTTCTACTTGAAGTCATTAGGCACTTTATTGTCCTTCTGTGGACCGGCACCTCTAAATCACTTCTGTTACAATAATTTGAATACATGGTACAGAAAATTAGTATTCGGACAAACCTGACAAGCAATAACGTATAGCTTGGAGTGTAGATATAAACCAACAATGGTTTCTATTTAATAGACCACAAAACCGTGGTGCTGGCACATTGCGGTTGTCATTGACGCCAGTGTCATCAGGATCAGCTTCATCCTCGTGAATGACATCCTCATCGCTTAAGGTGTCGGTAGACTCATTATAAATGTTATTATTTTCCTTGTCTATGAAACGTTCATTATTAATAGTGTCATTTTCTTGGTCTTGGTTTGGAACAAGACGATCTATTTTTCTAGCCATCAATGTTCCGTCTTTGTCAATGGATAATTTATAATTATCTCCCCAAAGATTGCTGGACATCTTTAAAGCTTTTTGCATTCAATTGCACATTCTGTAAGTGGGCAATTAAATGGCACACAAAACACATAGTGCAATGGTGTTTGCACATTTAAAAAATACGCACTGTTTTTCCAATACGAAATGTTTGCTCAGCAGCTTGGGTGTTTAGGTCTTTAAATTCATGAATCAATTTAGGATTTCTTAATAGGTCCTTCGTTCGCGGAGGTTGCTGAGATGGAATGTATCACTCAGACTATATCTATTATTGGAAACTATTGGTGGTGCATCTTGCAAAGTAGGACGGAATTCAGGTAAAAAGAAATGAAAGGTTTTTTTTGTTTTGGCATTTTCCATGTTAATTGGATCGCCTGGATCAGCTACCCGGCCTTCATAAGGTACGTATGTATTTGGCATTCTTTTGTTAGTGTGCTTTTGCTAACATGGATGATATGTCCGATATTACGACAGTTGGAGGCTGCACAAAGCTTTCAATGAGATCGCAATAGTCTCTTGCACTTTCTCGCCTAACAGGGAATTTAATTCCGTATGTCACACGATGCTGACAACATGCAAGAACAATACCACCTGCAAAAAAAATAGGCCACATCCTGTAAAATGTTATAATAATAGCTCTCGGAAAATGAGAATGTAAACATGATATCTAACAATTGTTTGCAGTAGATCAAATATTAATTTCTATACACTTCTCTTATATAAGCATTCAAAAATAATATAAAATTTAGGCATGCATAGTTAAGTCATGAAATTATTCTTTTTAGTAAATAAGAAGTGTTTAATCATGACACTAACCTGACCGACCATAAATGCTCAAAAATTTCTTATTGAATTCTGACTTGTCTGCTAATTCTCTATTTAAACGTGAAACAATTCTTTGAATTGACCCTTCCGATGATACACCGAAGGACTTAGCTGTTTTCTGTGCCTCTTTCAGCTTTAAAACAGATAAAAAACAAACAGAAAAATTTTATTACTGATGGTAAAACATAAAACAACTGTACGGTAAACTTCATCAATATATATAAAAAATCATAATTTTAATAATAATGTCTGCCAGACTGACTTTTGACGTATCGATATAATGTATATACCATGATTCTAATTCATTAGTACTTATGTGATTTTCAAAAAAACAAAAGAGACAAAAATGATTCTTTTTTTTAAAAAAAACAATTTATTTTCACCAAACTTGGCATCCTGCGATTGCATAAGGGTTTCCTTCTATAAGACAAAAAGCATTGCCAATACTGACTTGGCGCTAAACAACTAGAGGGGAGGGGTGGGTTACCGGTATAAGGGGTCAAGAAATCCCACATCCCTATTTTTTTGGCCTTATTTCCGACATCTTTAATTTTGTTGGCTTTTTTCCCACATCCCCTAAATTTTAAGACGTTTTCACACATCCCACTTCATTGAAATACCATATCCCTCTTTTTTGACCTTTTACCCCACATCCCTATTTTTTCAGCCTTTTTCCACAAAACCCACTTCCTTATAAACCCGCCCCGGGGAGGTGCACTGGTTGTATAACATAAATACATTTTTTTCATTTATGCTGACAATGCGTCCAAGACACTAAAATGTATTCATACATGTAGAATAAAAGCTTTGACTTAAAAAATAATGTCTATGAAGTTTGTGAAGTTACATGTTATTTGAAATGAATCATAGCTATGCGTTACTATATTTACCATATACATCATAGCTCTTTGCACTACCTTGTTTAATATAGATAGTCTATGGTAAGACATTAAAAAACAACACAATTTGATGGTTAATTTGGTTGTTTGAGTTTTTTATTTTGACCCCGACTCATGTAGGTAACTTTTATCTTAAATTTGCTCATTTCAGTTTTAAACACAGCAAAAGTCACCCGCATCATGGGGTACACAAAATGTTCCCCACAGCACTATTTTGACACTTTAAATCACACAGTACGTTGTATACAGACAAAGCATATCCAAATCAAATACCATATTACTAATGCTTCCACATAATAGTGTTGTCAATCCTCTAATGAAGCTAAAAATAATTTATTTGTTTACAGTAAACCCTACTGGTTTAGTTTTGTTGTGAGGAGGGTAACGATCGCCACCCGCCTCTCTTCTGCAGTGAAATATCCACTACATTTGCTTTATAAATGCTAGTAGGACTGGTCTACAATGCTCTGCTTAGTTAGCAGAGTTGAAAATAATGTGTGGCGATAGACGCCTCACACTTGGTCTATTCAACAAGGTGTTTGTTAATATTTACATCCACTTCACCTGAGTTAATTTTACTCCATTAAGTGCATACATAGTTTTTGATACAATACTTCAATTAAAACATCCAATAGTAATAAAAAATACATTCCACTCACAGTGCCATGGTGACACAGATGATATAAGTATTCATCAGTCAAATCAGGAGTGAGGAGATCATCTTCTTCTTTTTTCGGATGAATACTTGAGATGTTCTTGTATTCAAAACGCTCATTGCCAACTGAACCAGGACCAATGAAAGGTGCCCAGTCATATGATGGTTTTAATTTATCCGCAATAGAATCTATAGGAAAATGCATAATCATTTATTACAATATTAAGGTTACATTTACAAATTGTATTAAGTCATCAGTTATAGATCAGCCCCTTATAGATCAAAATTATAGAATAGACTAGAACATGTTATTTCCGATTAATTCCATAGATAAGACATAAAACATATATCTATATATATATAAGGAAGAGGCGATTTTTTGTGTCACAAAAGGCTTTTAACCACAAGACGTTCACACTCCAAATTATGTATGTACAATCAAGACAAATTGGTGGTCGTTATAATGTCACATTTCAAACCAAATAAATTGAAGTTTTAATGATAAAAAACAAGAAAAATAATTTTTATAGAAAGGTTCCTTACAGGGCCATGTTTGTTAAAGGTCCGTAATAGGTTAAACATTCTGTATATGTCAAACGTACGTTGCATGTCACACGTACAGTCGCATAAACGGAGGAGTTGGGAAGGGTGGTGATGGTGATGGAGACGCATTTTATCTGCTCCGGACCTGTTTTTGAGGAGAGGTGTTGGCAGAAAGGGTGTGTGTGTCCATATGGTGGGGGGGGGTTGGGGGAACATGGATGGTGGTGGAGCATTTAATATTTTCTAGATCTCATCAATTTCAACCCGAGCAGCAGCAGAAAGGGGGTGATTGAGATGCACATTTATAATGGTCTCCATGTTTTACCAGGGGTATGGAGTAGCTGGAGGGAGGGATATTAGAGGGATCAAGCATTGTCACATACATGTAGTGAGTTTATGGCTGTCACATATGACTGTGGGAGGAAGGTGATGGGGGTGTATTTAATCTTTCAGACCTGTCTAGTGACGGGAACTGGTGTAAAGGATGTGGGACTGGGGAAAAATGGGAAGGGAGGAGCATTTAATCTGTTCCAGATCTTATCCGTTTCAACCAGAGCAGCAGCAAAAGAGGGTGTGCATTAATTATGGACTGTTTAGATGGGGATGGGTAGAATGGTTGGGGGAGAAGGAAGAGGTGGTGGCGGTGGAAGGAAGGGGTAGGGATGAGTGGGACATTTAATCTACTCCCACAGGTGTTAACCATGGGTAGCAGTTGCCGGGGAGGATATAAGAGGGATCAATCATTGCCATATTTAGTACATTTAGTGTGTAAATGGCTGTGACATATGACGATGGGAGGACGGTGATGGCGGTGTATTTAATCTGTGACACCTGTACACTGATGAGAACTGGTTGGAGGGATGTGGGACAGGAAGGATGGGGATAGAGGAGCATTTGTGTGTTCGGATCTCATCTATTTCAACCCGAACAACCGGGTCAACAGTTAGTATATACATAAATAAAAGTAAATAAACTGCATAAAATTACAAACATATCACAGAATGTATAATTGTTTTTTCCATTCCAGGTACAATATTGAACTTGGGTACTGCCAGCAGTCAAGTAGAGTTCTGAACTAAAATATTATCGCATTTTTCAACTCTATTTTTAAAATTTAATATGTACTTTCTAGTATTAACATTTAAAGCAGTAATATTGTTCAAAACATATCATATGATATAGCTCTTCTATCTAAATTTAAAAAACATTCTAAAACCTAAAAATTACAACGTTTTTGACTAAATTAATTAATAATATGATTGCATAAAAGTCTACCAAGAAACTTACAATAAAATTTCACCCTCAAAAGCTCAAAAAAAGTTAATTTATAGCAATTGCAAGTCACTCTTGTGTAGGTGTTAAAACTTTTTTCGCCTGCTAGCAGTGCATGCTCTGGATGCACAAAGTGCTGCAGCAGTATTTTTAAGGAGGTTCATAGCTAACATAGACTAAAAATGTCCAGGGTCAACTTTAACCAACATTGTCGCATTGCATGACATTTGAAATGCAATACCATTTTAATGCGGCGATCACAAACATGTTTAACATCATCGCTGATTGTACAGCTCAACAATACGGCTGTTCTATCGCAAATAACAATCGCTGCCGCCACGAAACGTTATGGTCAGTTTTGGGGTTAAACAATTTATTGTGAGTATTTACATTTAACTCATCCGACTCGTTCTGTCAATTGCAAATGGAGGTAGCCATCATCAAGATTGCTAATTAATAAAAATGTTTTCAATTGTTCAACAAAATATTACCATTTTCAAAAAAGGAGTTAGTAAAAATTTTTGCTTCCACGCCATTCCACCAATCTACCATTGGAACTCTCTTCTCTTCTACAGTTTCACTTTCTGATGCAGTTAATTCAGACACTAAAAACAAACAAGTTTTGAACATGCATAAAATTTAGACATTGAAAAATATAGTAACAATTTGTGCATATGTTCTGGGCCATTTTTAGAATTAAAAAAAATATTCAGCATTATGACAATTGCATAATGTAGTTGTCCAGTATCTTATAAGACCAGCATTTTTTTTCTAAGTACAAAACATAAAGATCAATTGAGAAACAAAATGCAAAAATAAAAAAAAATAAAATCACATCCTAAGTTGGGTTAACATTTAGATGCAAGATTATTACATGTGTATTAGTTTTACAGTGACAAATCCAACAATACGATGTATTGATATAATGCACAATAGCTGAGAACAAGGAGGGATGGTGGTGTGAAGGCTCTGAATTGAAAATCCAGTGAGTATCACACTGTTAACATCTAAACTCACTTCTAATCGAAAAACAATTCACAATAATGGTTTCCTTGAGCATGTTGGGTCACAGACACTTTATATCACCTTTCACAATTCACATTTGGTTGGTGACACAGTTGCATTTAGAAATACATAATACCTAATAATAAAGTCTTTTTAAGTAATATATAAACATGTAAATTTAA
>JAGTTF010000840.1:0-11994 GCA_019095985.1 Streblospio benedicti | reverse complement strand
TTCATTGGAAAACCCCTTTCCCAGCCCCGTATTGGGTTCATAAATATAATCTTGTCGTAATTTGCTGCACTTCTAAATGTTTAGCTTTTTTTGGAAAAAATTTTACCTTTGCAGATGAACATTGCTTTGACCACATGGCACAAACAGTTACTGAAGTTAATGGTTACCGGTACATCTGATTGCTGATTATTCTCATCGCCATCCATTATATACACTAATCTTAATCACTACCATTTAAAATGATAGATCTATATATCCATTGCCAATCAAAACCGCTTATATCATTGTAATCTTCTGATTAATAAACTCAAATCAGTCCCATGAATGTCAGAATATTATTCGCTTTGTTGTCTAATGGTAATAATTAAGTCGCCCCATATTAACACATAGTTACATATTGCCCCTATCGCAAGGTTCTACTGTACGGTCTATGATCACTGACACCAGGTAAATCTCTAAATTGATTTTTTCCAAACACCAACCATATTGATTTATAATATATTGTCAATATTAATACACAAAGTTTATGTCAAAATATTTGAATACAATGAAGTACTTACAGGGCCAAAAATGCAGTACATGTAATTCGTCATTATGTCACCTATTTTAGATCTAGATCTAGACTATAGATCTATGTTAGAAGATTTTGGGGTAGGGCAACGTATTTTCATTTATTGATCTATTACAAGAAAAAACTAATAAAGATAGCTCCAGTTTTGTTTTTGCTAGTTAAAGGTAATTATCTTTTTTCAGACATTTTTTGCCAAATTAAATTAAATTTGAATCGTTAGTTAAAAAATTATCCTCTCCCAAAGTAGAAGTATAGTTCATATTCAAAGCAACATTTGCATAAAATATGTATAAAAAGTTGATTCATTTGTTAATATGACATTGATTATGATTTTTACTCATGGGACATCTGACTACATATGTTGTGACTAAACAGGAACAATAATTTTTATATTATACAAATTAAGATACTTTTATTACACATAATACAATTTTAACTTTTTGGAAATTTTCGAAAGTGCTACAACATAGAATGGTTCATAGTTACATAACGCACCACTTTTTACTCTTTGGCAACATTTTGTACATGAAACTACACTTTATTTAGCTTTAATTTGGTACCAACAAACCTTTGCACGGGACTCCGATGCTACTTAATGCAAATTTTGCTAGGGCCAGCTGATGGACTATTGACATTCTAGCTGATCGCTACAAGGCTCTGACTACAAAAAGCAAACATGAGTTGCACGGAGCCAAGAATAAGAAACATCCAGGAAAATTGTCAGCAAGAGCTATAGAGAACGTTGGACACCCCACGCAGACGCATTCATCTACTCAGACAGATTTCAAGCTTTTCTTAGAACTCAATAAAACAAGGAGGGGCTGCAGCATCACATGGGGGAAAGAGTTTATTAGGAATGCACCTCAGAATAAGACAATTGTAGTATCTGGGTATTTAAGATCCTGTCGACAAAAGATCCAATGAACTCTCTCCGTCAGAACTGGCAAATCTCTCGTGTAACCATGAGGAGGCAGACACCAGTGGTGCTTTATGCTTTGAAATCTGACAAATCCAGAGTTCTGATGTATTGCTCTGACACAGATATCCTTATATCAGCTCTCACAAATTATGAGAAATTGGAAAAACAAGGAAATTCACATGCACAGAAGTAAGAGAGAATTCATCAATATATCTGCTATGGCTCAAGGACTGATATCAAAGCGATATCAAAGTGGATTCTCTGCCTAGTATTGCTATAATAGCAATACTAGGCAGAGAATCCATTATTTGCTATAAGTGGGTCTGATCACACTAGCTTTCTTGTATGGCAAAACCAAAGGCTTAAACATTTATCTTACTCATCATGTAAGGATGAAAAATCACTCACTCACTATTATTATTTATTTTATGATACTGTTCATTATCCTATACTATATATCTAATTTGGAATTTCAGACTCTTTTAGATGATATCAATCCAATGAGACCTAACGGGAGAAGATTTTAAAAAAGGTGAAATGTTCATGGCTAGGCAGTATGGCAGCACTAAGAACACACTCAATGAAGTTCAAGAACAACATTGCTGCTCCATGACAAGCCGGAAGAGAGTGCCCCTACAAGCAATGCAGCTGGGTTTCACTTGAAAAGATCATTTTGCCAGGCAGCTAAGGGATATATGCTGCAGAAACATCCCATGCAGACCTTCCTTCACCTGCAGAGGGGGGGGTTACAAGGAGGGAGGGCATCTTGTGCCGATTATGATGAGCACTGACCCGATGCCTAAAATGATACAAGAAATTGTTTAACCTGTAACTCAGGGGATTTTGTAACTCAAAACATTGTAAATGTTTTAAAAGGGATCCTACACTGCACTAATCTGTGACACAAGAAACTGAAATTCAACCATGAACGTTGTCTAAACATTAACAGTAGTTGATAATGTAAATCAAGTATCTTGATTGAGACTTAACATTTAAAACATTCTGGTCTAACCACCTAATGTCAATTAAGAGCTAAGAATAGAGAAATAAGTAACATTAAGCAAAGGGCTTTTTTATCAGTTTATTTAAAGATATTGTGTTTGAATTGCTGGTGGTTTGTGATTTGTTAGATTCTTTTTCTGTCGAATTTCAGTAATTTTGCGCCTTTGTTTATATAATATAGTATGAACATAAATATGTAATTAGACCAACAATTACTTCAATTATGTTTGAAATGCTATTAGTCCAGTAGACACTCCTATATGTTATATATACAACCTAGAAATGTTCTTTTCCTATGAAGTTTTTTTGCAGATTCGTATTCCAGATGGCTTTTAGAACAAATTTTACTTGGTTGCCCAAAATGCAACTTTGAGCAATTTTCATAATTTGCAAAACTCAAAATGGCCGCCCGACACCATCCGAAAATGTAACGTTTAAACTGTTTGTCCTACAATAAAGTGTAATACAGCATTTTTAAGGTTTTGAGGCGTAGAATCCATTTCTACTGTGATTATACCCCAGAGCAACACTCCCAGAAGCAGCACAAAGAAGAAATGAAACACCGACGTCTCCTGGATGCTCAGGATAGAAGTCTCATTGAGGCTGAGGCAGACAAGTATCCACATCCTCTAGAAGATAATCGTCCATACTTATACAATCCAGTAACTGGACAAATTGCACCAGCTAATGTCAATTGGAGAGAAGATGGAAAGTAATTACATAGCCAGTGTCCCAGATATTTTTTTCAATGCTATCAGTAGTCCAATCAAAACAATGTGTAAGGACAAGGGACAAGTTGCAAGCAACAATTCGACATTGAAAATATTTTTCTACCGCTGCTAATGATTGGACAACGGCGACAACTAGAGCTTGAGCCCCCCTTTGCCTATGAACTTTGCGCAGTGCCATCAGCTCTTATTGTTGAGCAAAGTTGCCTATGCAAAGGGAACAAACATGTTGTTGAATTGTCGCCCAAACCCGCTGATACCATCATTATGGATGTTTCACAGCTGTTCTATCACATTGTTTGGCCACATGGTGGAAGTCCATCGGATCTGATAGCATCCATTCAGACCCACTTAAGTTGCTATCCCTATGATAGTAAGAAGGTTGTTGTGTTTGATAAGTACATAGATGTGTCAGCAAAAGACCATGAACGAATGAGACGGGCTGGGAAGCTATTTCAGACTATGAGCTGTCAAATTACCAGTACCCTGCCTAAAAGAGATGTAATCATGAAAAGCAAGCACAACAAGCGGAGATTGGCCAGTGTATTGAGTACATTCAGTCTAGGAGAGAATATCACGATTGAGACTGTGGATGATGGTATATATGGACATGATGAAGCAGATATAACCATGATAAGTAATGTTCTTGAAGCTAGCAGCTCTGGCGAAGATGTGATTCGTGTTCTTAGTGATGACACAGACGTATTTGTTCTGCTTTGTGCATTGGGTGTTTCGAGCACAGCTAAGGTGCAAGGTGCAGATGGAGAGGTGGAATGGAACAATACTCGACATTAATACCACTTGTATGGAGCTAGGACCAAAATGCCTGCAGCTCCTCGGCATGCATGCACTGGATGGATGTGAAAGCACGTCCTACCTGTATGGCAAAGGCAAAAGCAGTGCTCTTAACACCTTTCTTTCTGGGAATTATCCAGGTTTGTCTGAAATAGTAGGTGAGGTGGGTACCACACATGAGCAACTCATGGAGGCACCAACTCCATTCTTCATTTCACTATATGGTCAACCACCAGGGACATCAATGGAATCTGCTCGATTCAAGCTGTTCACAAAAAAGACCAAACCCCCAAACTCATGGCATTACTGCCTACAACTGCCAACCTTTTGCAACACACACTTCGTGCTCACCTACATGTGATGTTGTGGAAAGCAGCAAACTTTTAGGCTCCACCTGCTGAGTCAACAGATGTCACATAGTTTGGATGGGAAATTGTGAATGACATACCCACTCCTGTAATTGTGAAGGGTAACCCTGCTCCGCCTGAGCTTATTGATGTTATTTGTTGCCAATGTGTGGCACGAGGTAAAAAGTGCATTACTGTGACATGTGGATGAAGAGAATCTTTCATGCACATCATTTTTGCAACTGTTCTGGAGGACTTGAATGCTTTAATACACACACGAAGACTGTGACTTCCAATGACGATTCAAATGATGATGAGATAGATGATGCTGATCTCCAGGACTTTGATGTGGAGGATGAATGTGAAGACTATGATGATGTTGCAGATGATGGCCCATTAACTGGTTCAGTTAATGAATTGTTAAATGATGAGTGGGAGTGATATTGAATGCAAAGAAGGGTCTGAAAAGTCTTAATAAAAACAAATTTGTATTTTATCCTATGATTTGTTAGTTGTATATACGTGGTATGTTCTCATTGTTACACTGATGATCACTGTTCTACCATGTTTAAATATGTTATGTTTAAGAGAATTAAAGTTCAGATATACCCAAGAGCTTTTGCAGATTTTTAATTTGATAAACACATTTTTAATCTACATAGACATTAAACAATTGATCTCCAAAATAGAGTATATGTTACCCCAAAAACTTACAAATAGAATTAGATGGCAAACTATTGAAAATGCTTGCAAAATTTTAAGGTGTCGTGTGGCAGGCATTTTGAATTTTAAATAATGATATTATCTTCAAACTTAAAAAATAACCTCAGATATGAATTCTACATATCCTAAAATCCTAAAAATGTGGTATCACACTTTATTGTTACGACAAATAATTTAAACGTTACATTTTTGGGTGCTGTCGGGCGGCCATTTTGAATTTATGCAAATTATGAAAATTGCTCAAAGTTGCATTTTGGGCAACCAAGCTAAATTTGTTCTAAAAGCCCTCTGGAATATGAATCTGCAAAAAAACTTCATAGGAAAACACATTTCTAGGTTCAGAAATTGTCAACTGGACTATATTAAACTCTCATTTGGATGGTTTTGGGATGCAAAAGGTTATTCTATTAAACATAGAAGGGTTATTTTCCACTAACACGTCAGTTTCGCCATCTTGAATTTCAGCTGCCATTTTGACCCATTTAGGGTCATTTTTGAATATGTCACTAATCTTCATTGATTCCTCATACTCAAAACCCCCAACCCTGAAAAGTTTTACAAAATAGTAATGAAAACTACGTGTCCTTCACATATTCTCATTATTTGTATTGTCTATTTGAGGAAAAATCATGTCTCAAAAGTTTGTACTTTGGCCTACTTTTGACGAACTTATGACCTTAGGTACAAATATCTTGTTACCGCACTTTAGGGAGAAGTATTTGACCGATTGTCGCCAAACTTCATATTTAGCTTCAATGTACTACTCTCCAGACCTGATTAGATTTTGGTGTACTTTGGCCTACTTTTGACGAAGTTATGGCGTGTTTTTTAAAAAAAATATTAAGAATTTATATTTACCTGTCTCCTGTCAACAGTTTATGGCCTATCATCACCAAACTTGACATTTAGCATCAATATATGACCAGATGACTTGACATTTAGCATCAATATATGACCAGATGTATATGACCCTCCCAACCTTATCATGCCTATGCTAAAAAGATCAAATTTGTGATATATATGTGTAAGATACAAATGGTAAATGGATAATTGATTAGCAAACATGGAAATAAATCAAATATAACAATTGATTGGCACACATACATGTAGAGTTAATCACCAATTAATAGATTCCAATAAATTGAAATAGCCATTATGACATTGACCTATCTTTGAAGAATTAATTGCGCGGGGGAGACTTTGGCGTTTCTGAACGTCCTGTCTAGTTTCTTCAGAGACAATTTTATTATCTCTATTTATCAATCTGGATTTTTGCCAGGCAGATCCACTGTCACACAATTACTTGAAGTGTACAACTCATTCTGTACAGCTGTGGATCGAGGAAAGGAGATAAGAGTTGCCTTCCTTGATAAATCAAAAGCATTTGATAAAGTGTGGAGGAAAGGCCTACTGGCCAAGCTTAAAAAAAGTGGAATTTCAAGGAAATCTCCTTAACTGGTTCTCCGACTATCTTTCTGAAAGAATGTAGAGAGTTGTAGTAAATGGCCAAACCTCTGAATGGGGTTATACAGAGGCCGGAGTGCCACAAGGGTCTGTACTAGGGCCACTTTTATTTTTAATATATATTGATGATGTCACACATGTAGTAAGGCATGGCAATATTCGATTGTTTGCTGATGATACCTGTTTGTTTATAGAAGTAGACAATAGGGAAGAAACAGCTAATTAATGCATTGAATGAGGATCTTGCTTCTATTGCTGCCTGGTCAGATAGATGGCTTGTCCAATTTTCGCCGAACAAAACAAAGGCATTGACTATTAGCAACAAAAGAGATTCATATCTGAATCCTTATGTGAAATTAAAAGGGAACTACATTTAAAGTCGGGTCGGGATTAAGATTTTCCGTGGTTACAGGTTCAGATCTCTGATAATGTCATGTTTACCATATTACACACTGCATGTGTATAACCATAGACAGGTGAATGATATAGTACCCTCATGGCCCTCTTGTATTGTGATGAGTAATACTATTTAAGAGTTATAATACAAAATATCACTCCAACGAATTGTTGAAAATTACCATCCAGTACATTGCAGCTTGCTAGCAGCCTAAAAATGCCTATAATTACATCACACATAAATATATTACCATAACCCGTTGGTTTTCATTTTATTTTTATTAGCCCTATACCCTGGTGGAAGCAGCAAAATTACTTCTCAAGTTCGACCTACAGAAAATATAGTCGAGCCTCTTATTTCCAAGGTCTTGAAGGGAAAAAAATCGCCACAACAATTTACAGATATGAATATTATATCTTCGTTTTCACTGGTCATTATTATGATGATTTTGGTGACTATTATGGTTCTGGTAAGTATTAGAGATTTTGAACACATTTGAAAGAAGTAACTATTTCATATTGTAACACAAAGGCTATGTCATTCAATCTGATATGCTGACATTTTTTCAAGACATCCCCTAATCAAGCCAACCAAAATATTATGTTTGTTTCTGGTCTCCGCCGAAACCTCATTTTTACGCCCGACCTAAAAAGTTTTGTTGATTTGCAGTAAAAAGAGATTGCCATAAACACTGCCCTAAAAAAAATTTCAAAGTAGAAAAAGTGTTAAAATACCACCTGAAACATCGAACAGACCCTTAACTTTTTTGGCCTGAAATTGAATTTTCATTGAATTTTCAAACTTTGCTCATTAAGTGCTAGATATTTTAGAAAATGTTTTGGTGGTCAGTACAAGCTGGTTGTGTTTGACATATGACATATTGTTCAAATTATGGGCAGTTCACGAAATATGCTTTTTACTGCTTATGTGTAACAAAACCAGTTTACTAGTTAGTCTCCAGTACGCGAGTATTGCAGCATCTCGCGGAGTATAAGTGTTACTATAAGGTTGCACTGGACTAGGTTATTATTGTCCCCTTTGTTACACACACCTTTTAGGATTAGGGACTCAGTACACTACAGGACTGAGATTGGCCGTTAGGGCCTCAGCTAATCGGATAGCGTAGAGCTGGTAACCTATTCTCGATGAGAATAGGCCCTCTACTGTTCTGACGAGGATAGACAGTCGCTACCTCTCCTCACTGCGCCTGGGTCCGCATAGCTTTGTGAAGGGGACGACCTGATTGTTGCGTGTCAGCACCGGTGCGAAGTCCCCTCCGACAGGGGCCCATCGTGAAACCCAGGTAGTTAGACACCAGGTCACCGTCCAGTACACTGGACGGCGGTCTGTACGAGGAGTACCAGTTAACACGAGGAGTGCGCATAAAGGAACATCGTCATAGGAGTCAGCTGCCAGTTGCACCTCTCGGGCAGTTGCCCGTGGGCGTCCGCGAAGTCTTCATTGCGTTAGCCCGACCTTATGCAGAGACAGTAGATCTGCCAGCCGTGTCCGTGGTACAACAGGATCAGGGACCCACTGCCGCCTCCTATGGGAAGTGACGCCGGGACGCTTGAGAACAAGCGAGGTTTGGATCTTCACGATGGTGAGGAGACCACAGGGCAAGAAAGCGAGGAGTAAGACGAGGAAGGAGCGAATGGAGACGTGGCGCCAAAATTGTCGTCGGGAAGGCAGTGGGGGCAGTGGACTAATACAAGCAGGAAGAAGCATAGTTGAAGGAGGAAGAAGCAGCAAGAGACCTCGAACTACGGGCCGAACGGCCAGCAGGGTCGCAGGGAGTATCCTCTTCGAGGACGACGATCTGAGCCATGGGGTGCCCACCAGTGTCTCCTTTAAGGAGTCAGTCTGGGACTTCATCGTCAACTCATGTCCCTGGGGTCCGAAAAGCCTATGGGAAGGACAATCACCGCAGGGAGAAGGCCATCTTGAAATGTCTAGAGCTGGGGTTAAACTCTCATGCTTTCTCAGGCGAATGTACGACAAGGTAATGATGTACCAGGAAGTGGGGAAGAGGGCGGCGGCACATACAAAGGGTTCAGCAGACACCGTCAAAGAAATCCAGGGCAAGACAACCTGGCAAAGTACCAGGCGAACATCGTGCGTGAGGAGGAAGAAAGTGGGAGGGAAAAACGAAGTAGACAGGGAAGCTGAGTTGCGAGACTGTCCTGCAGCGACTGATACAAGCGACAATCATCCTCAGAGGTCTACACCAGATGATGGGAAGCTACTTCCCGGAGTGAGTTCAAGCAGACAGGCATAGGGGTACCGCTAGGACCGCCCATGAGAGTGCAACAGGATCCAGCCTATCAGCCCCTGGGTTTGCTCGGCCTAGACATTCGAGGAGGATGTGATTGCCGGGGCCTCGGGCGAGACATACAGGGTGCAGGGACGAAGGCGGTAGCACAGACAAAGGGTTCAGCTCACACCGTCAAGAAATCCATGGTGCAAGACAGGAGTCCTGGGCGCCGCCGGGGATGCTGTTCAGGAGTGCATAGGAGTAGACGCACATGAACGTTGCTTTGAGTTAGTAGCAACTGAACGACGGCTTGGTAGCCCGGGCAGGAAATGGCCAAGCACAGAGACAAAATCTACACTTTCGGGGCCCGCGGGTCACGTGCGAAAGTGGTAATGTGGTAGGGCTTGAGTCACAGAAGACCCTTCGACGGATAGTGGATGGAAATTGTCCCCAATGGCTCGACGAACGTCAGTTTAACATCGGTAATGCACGTTATTGGTAGCTTGCCATTGACCCAGACGACTTCGGAAAAGACAGCCTTTATGACACATCAGGGGCTCTTTCAGTGGATCGTCATGCCCCTACGGACTTTGTAACATGCCGGCAACGTTTTGTCGTTTGATGGAATGGTCCTCGCCGACATCGTGTGGAGTCAATGTCTAGTGGATGATCTTCTATTCTCGCTTTTGGCAAGAATCTTGAGGTCGCGATGTTGAATCTCGGCGCCATATTTGACCGACTATAATGCGCGAATCAAGCTTAAGCCCAGTAAATGCACGTTGTTCGCAGTGTAGAGCACTTGGGCCACAAAGTGGACAGCACCGGTAAGATACAAGCTCTCCACGACTGGGCGGTCCCAAAGAACTTAAGCAAGCCACGAACGTTATGTGGGCTACACTGGGCACCAGCTATCTATCGTTGGTAGAAATATGCTTGCTAAAAGACGTGTGAGAGAGAGAAAAGTATAAAAATATATACCCGCAAGCACTGGGAAACACATATATATCATTCAAAAGCACTAAAAATGCTAATAAGACCCTTCCCAAAATTTAGTCCTTAAGTGGGATTTGAACCCACAACCTCTGGAGTTGAGATGATAACAGACCAAGTATGTAAGCTGGGGGTTACACAGACATCGGTTCAGCCGAGTAACCTTTAACAGCTCGCTGCTTGGGATGATGGTATCATTCTGGTCTCACAACCTTGGGGTCGTGAGTTCGAGTCCCGCCAGAGCCACTTGATATAGTCAAATGAAAGCTTAGGGTTGTAAAACCTGTCTTCAGCTATATCTATCGTTGGTACAAATATGCTTGCTAAAGAGACGTGTGAGAGAGAGAGAAAGTATAAAAATATATACCCGCAAGCACTGGGAAACATATATATCATTCAAAAACTCTAAAAATGCTAATAAGACCCTTCCCAAAATTTCGTCCTCAAGTGGGATTAGAACCCATGACCTCTGGGTTGAGATGATAACAGACCAAGTATGTAAGCTGGGGGTTACAGAGACATCGGTTCAGCCGAGTAACCTTTTAACAGCTCGCTGCTTGGGATGATGGTATCATTCTGGTCTCACGACCTTGGGGTCGTGAATTCGAAGTCCCGCAAGGGCCACTTGATATAGTCAAATGGAAGCTTAGGGTTGTAAAACCTGTCTTCTGCTATATCTATCGTTAGTAGAAATATGCTTGCTAAAAAGACATGTGAGAGAAAGAGAAGCGAGAAGTATAAAAATATAATTCATATTTGCCACAAAATTTAGATCGGAATGGGTTGTTTATGCTCTTTCAGTTGTCGAGTACCATTATGGGGGTCAAAGGTCGCCAGAATCTCTCTATGAAAAAGATGCTTTGATTTCTGGTACTTTTGCCAGAATTGCATAGTTATATCGTCTTCAAAAAAGCCCGGCGGTAGCGTATGATTGCATTCACATGGGCCGTCAATAAAGGGTTAATGAATCTGAGATCCAGACAGGGGTGTATCTTCGCGTTGGCTTCCTGGAGGTGCTTGTGTGACTATTTGCATCCTTTTTCACCGCTACCTGTGGTGACCAATATATGATTTCGGATTCGGCTCTATTATCCCAGCCTTCAGCATAATATTGAGTTGTTCCTGTAGTTTTTTCTTGACTATTGGGTGGTATCTGTACTGCACAGCTTTGCTGGAGTTTGGTGTCTGGCTTCAATTGAATATCGTGGAGGTGACAGGTCACATAGCCCGAGTTTGTTGTCATGTTCCACGAATGCTTTCCTGTTCCTATGCAGCATTTTTTCAGGAATTGTTCTTTATATCCGGGGAACCCATCATGTTTGATGTGTCCCTGTTTATTTTGTTTGTACCCTCTTTTTTGATGAGATCTCTCCTGTTGCACTTTCTTCCTGGTGCAGAGTGCTGGCACTGTCCTGATGGCTGTTGCTCGGTGTCTTGCTGGGTGCATTGTGACTTGGCTGTGTTTTTGCTGGGGTGAATTTTGCTATGAGTTCACCTTCTCGGACGTAGTAGTCTTCTTCTGTGTTGTTTGAATATGCTACAGCTACTTTGTTGTCTGATATTGTGGTTATTACATCTATTATATATGGGGTTTATCCCTTGTATGTCTGAGGTCACACCTTGTAGCCCTGTGGGTAGACATTGCGGTTTGGCGCAGATGATAGCTCCATTTATTAACTTGGTGCTGTATGGTGGTATGCGGCGTCTGAGTTGTTGCTCACACTTTAGCGGTGAAATATGCATTGTTTTCTTAGCATAGCTTAATGTGGTGCAGGAAGGTCCTGCAGAGGATCATATTGTGATT
>JAGTTF010000839.1:0-11443 GCA_019095985.1 Streblospio benedicti | reverse complement strand
TTGCTCTAAAGTACAGATTAGGCCTTATCTCAATGACCTCATTACCGGCGAAATGCGGCATCTTGAAGGTCAAAGATGAATGAAACAAACCCATGCAATAGAGTTGGTAAAATGCTCATCTTTGAGTGCATCATGACCAATGAAGGAGCGTCTGTCCGGATTTTTTTCTTTTTTTAAATCAAAGGGCTTGCTCTAAAGATCAGATTAGGCCTCATCAGAACGACCTCATTACCGGCAAAAAGCGGCATATTGAAGGTCAATACTGACCTACTCCACATGTAATAGAGTGGGTAAAATGGGTATCTTTGAGCGCATTGTGACTAATGAAGGAGCATCTGTCCGGATCTTTTTCTTTTTAAATCAAAGGGGGCTTGCTCTAAAAGTACAGATTAGACCTTATTGCAATGACCTAATTACCGGCGGCATCTTGAAGGTCAAAGATGAATGAAACAAAGCCACATGCAATAGAGTTTGTAAAATGCTCATCTTTGAGTGCATCATGACCATTGAAGGAGCGTCTGTCCGTATTTTTTTCTTTTTCAAATCGAAGGGCTTGCTGTAAAGAACAGATAAGGAATAATCGAACGACCTCATTACCGGCAAAAAGTGGAATCTTGAAGGTCAAAGATGACCTATGCCACATGTAATTGAGTGGGTAAAAATGCTTATATTTGAGTGCATTGTGACAAATGAAGGAGCGTCTGTCCGGATTTTTTTTCTTTTTTTTAATTGAAGGACTTGGTCTAAAGTACAGATTAGGCTGTATCGCGAATGACCCCATTATCGGCAAAAAGCGGCATCTTGAAGGTAAAAGATGAATGAAACAAACCCACATGCAATAGAGTTGGTAAAATAATCATATTTGAGCGCATCGTGACCAATGAAGGAGCGTCTCTCCGGATTTTTTTTTTTTTAAATCGAAGGGCTTGCTCTAAAGAACAGATTAGGCCTAGTCAGAACGACCTCATTACCGGCAAAAAGCGGCATCTTGAAGGTCAATACTGACCGACTCCACATGTAATAGAGTGGGTAAAAATGCGTATCTTTGAGCGCATTGTGACTAATGAAGGAGCATCTGTCCGGATCTTTTTCTTTTTTTAAATCAAAGGGCTTGCTCTAAAGAACAGATTAGGCCTTATTGCAACGACCTCATTCCCGGCGAAAAACGGCATCTTGAAGGTCAAAGATGAATGAAACAAACCCACATGCAATAGAGTTGGTAAAATGCTCATATTTGAGTGCATCATGACCAATGAAGGAGTGTCTGTCCGGTTTTTTTTTTTTTTTAATCGAAGGGCTTGCTCTAAAGAACAGATCAGGCCTAATTGGAACGACCTCATTACCGGCAAAAAGTGGTATCTTGAATGCCAAAGATGTTCTACTGAAAAACATGTAATAGAGTGGGTAAAATGCATATATTTGAGCGCATTGTGACTGATGAAGGAGCATCTGTCCGGATTTTTTTTTTCTTTTTAAATTGAAGGGCTTGCTCTAAAAAACAGATTAAAGCCATATCAGAACAACCCAATTACCGGCAAAAAAGCGGCATCTTGAAGGTCAAAAGATGACCTACTCCACGTGTAATAGAGTGGGTAAAATGCGTATATTTGAGCACATCGTGACTAATGAATAAGCGTCTGTCCGGATTTTTTTTTTTTCTTTTTTTAAATCGAAGGGCTTGCTCTAAAGAACAGATTAGGCCTTTTCAAAACGACCTCATTACCAGCAAAAAGCGGCATCTTGAAGGTCAAATATGACCAACTCAGGTGTAATAGAATGGGTAAAATGCGTATTGTGACTTTGAAGCGCATTGTGATTAATGAAGGAGCGTCTGTCCGTTTTTTTTTTTTTAAATCGAAGGGCTTGCTCTAATGGTCAGATTAGGCCCTTATCGCAATGACACCATCACCTGAAAAAAATGAAGGTTGAAATAAAAGAATGAAACAAACCCACATGCAATAGAGTTGGTAAAATGCTCATCTTTGAGCGCATCATGACCAATGAAGGAGCGTCTGTCCGGATTTTTTTTCCTTTTTAAATTGAAGGGCTTGCTCTAATGGTCAGATTAGATCTTATCGGAACAACCCCATTACCGGCAAAAAGGCATCTTGAAGGTCAAAGATGACCTTCGCCACATGTAACAGAGTGGGTAAAATGCGTATCTTTGAGCGCCTCGTGACTAATGATGGTGCGTCTGTCAGGATCTTCTTTCTTTTAAATCAAAAGGGCTTGCTCTAATGGTCGATTAGGCCTTATCGGAACGACCTCATTATTAGCAAAAAAGACATCTTGAAGGTCAAAGATGACCTACGCCACATGTAACTAAGTGGGTAAAATGCGTATCTTTGGCGCCTCGTGACTAATGATGGTGGCTGTCAGGATTTTTTCTCCTTTTAAATCAAAGGGCTTGCTCTAATGGTCAGATTAGACCTTATCGCAACGACCCCATTACCAGCAAAAAGTGTCATCTTGAAGGTCAAAGATGACCTACTCCACGTGTAATAGAGTGGGTAAAATGCTTATCTTTGAGCGCATTGTGACTAATGAAGGAGCATCTGTCCCAATTTTTTTTTTTTTAAATCAAAAAGGCTTGCTCTAAAAAACAGATTAGGCCTCATCGAACGACCTCATTACCGGCAAAAAGCGGCATCTTGAAGGTCAAATATGACCTTCGTCACATGTAATAGAGTAGGTAAAATGCATATTTTTTGAGCGCATTGTGACAAATGAAGGAGCGTCTGTCTGGATTTTTTTTTTTTTAAATCGAAGGGCTTGCTCTAAAGAACAGATTAGGCCTCATTGAACGACCTCATTACCGGCAAAAAGTGGCATCTTGAAGGTCAAAGATGAATGAAACCACATGTAATAGAGTTGGTAAAATGCTCATCTTTGAGCGCATTTTGACTAATGAAGGAGCGTCTGTCCAGATTTTTTTATCCTTTTAAATCGAAGGGCTTGCTCTTAAAGAACAGATTAGGCCTTATCGAACGACCCCATTACCGGCAAAAAAAGCGGCATCTTGAAGGTCAAAGATGACCTACACCAAGTGTAATAGAGTGGGTAAAATGCGTATGTTTGATTAGGCTTTATCAAGACGACCCCATTACCGGCGAAAAGCGGCATCTTGAAGGTCAAATATGACCTACCCCACATGTAATAGAGTGGCTGAAATGCACATATTTGAGCGCATCGTGACCGATGAAGGAGCGTCTTTCCAGATTTTTTTTTTTTTTTTAAATCAAAGGGCTTGCTCTAAAAAACAGATTAAAGCCTTATCGAATGACCCCATTACCAGCGAAAAGCGGCATCTTGAAGGTCAAATATGACCTACCCCACATGTAATAGAGTGGGTAAAATGCGTATCTTTTGAGCACATTGTGACTAATGAAGGAGCATCTGTCGGATTTTTTTTTTTTAAATCAAAGGCTTGCTCTAAAAAACAGATTAGGCCTTATCGCAACAACCACATTACCGGCAAAAAGCGGCATCTTTGAAGGTCAAATATGACCAACTCCAAGTGCAATAGAGTGGGTAAAATGCGTATCTTTGAGCGCATTGTGACTAATGAAGGAGCATCTGTCCAGATTTTTTTTCTTTTTAAATCAAAGGGCTTGCTCTAAAAAACAGATTAGGCCTCATCGCAATGACCTCATTACCGGCAAAAAAGCGGCATCTTGAAGGTCAAAGATGACCTGCTCCACATGTAATAGAGTGGGTAAAATGCGTATCTTTGAGCGCATTGTGACTAATGAAGGAGCGTCTGTCCGGATTTTTTTTTTTTAAATGGAAGGGCTTGCTCTAAAGAACAGATTAGGCCTTATCGGAACGACCTCATTACCAGCAAAAGTTGCATCTTGAAGGTCAAAGATGACCTACTCCACATGTAATAGAGTGGGTAAAATGCGTATCTTTGAGCGCATGGTGACTAATGAAGGAGTGTCTGTCCGGATTTTTTTTTTTTTAAATCAAAGGGCTTGCTCTAAAGAACAGATTAGGCCTTATCTCAATGACCCCATTACCGGCGAAAAGTGGCATCTTGAAGGTCAAAGATGAATGAAACAAAACCCATGTAATAGAGTTGGTAAAATGCGTATCTTTGAGCGCATCATGACCAATGAAGGAGCATCTGTCCGGATTTTTTTTTTTTTTTAAATTGAAGGGCTTGCTCTAAATGGTCAGATTAGGCCTTATAAGAACGACCCCATTACCGGCGAAAAAGCAGCATCTTGAAGGTCAAATATGACCAAACCCACCTGTAATAGAGTGGGTAAAATGTGTATCTTTGAGCGCATTGTGACTAATGAAGGAGCATCTGTCCGGATTTTTTTCTTTTAAATTGAAGGGCTTGCTCTAAAGAACAGATTAGGCCTTATCGGAATGACCTTAATACCAGCAAAAAAGCGGCATCTTGAAGGTCAAAGATGACCTACGCCACATGTAATAGAGTTGGTAAAATGTGTATCTTTGAGCACATAGTGACTAATGAAGGAGCGTCTGTCCGGATTTTTTTCTTTTTAAATCGAAGAGCTTCCTCTAAAGAACAGATTAGGCCTTATTGCAACAATCCCATTACCGGCGAAAAGCGGCATCTTGAAGGTCAAATATGACCAACTCAAGTGTAATAGAGTTGGTAAAATGCGTATCTTTAAGCGCATCGGTGACTAATGAAGGAGCGTCTGTTCGGATTTTTTTTCTTTTTAAATCAAAGGGCTTGCTCCAAAGAACAGATTAGACCATATCAGAACGACCCATTACCAGGGAAAAGTGGCATCTTGAAGGTCAAAGATGACCTACTCCACATGTAATAGAGTACGTAAAATGTGTATCTTTGAGCACATAGTGACTAATGAAGGAGCGTATGTCCGTTTTTTTTCTTTTAAATCGAAGTGCTTGCTCTAATGGTCAGATTAGGCCCTATCGCAATGACCCCATTACCAGCAAAAAGCGGCATCTTGAAGGTCAAAGATGACAAACCCACATGTAATAGAGTGGGTAAAATGCGTATCTTTGGCGCCTCGTGACTAATGAAGCAGTGCCTGTCCGGTTTTTTTTTTTAAACAAACCCAAACATGCAATAGAGTTGGTAAAATGATATCTTTTGAGCGCATCGTGACCAATGAAGGAGAGTCTGTCCGGATTATTTATCCTTTTTAAATTGAAGGGCTTGCTCTAATGGTCAGATTAGATTTATCGAATGACCCCATTACCGGCAAAAAGCGGCATCTTGAAGGTCAAAGATGACCAACGCCAACATGTAATAGAGTGGGTAAAATGCGTATCTTTGAGCGCATTGTGACTAATGAAGGAGCGCCTGTCCGGATTTTTTTTCTTTTTAAATGGAAGGGCCTGCTCTAAAGAACAGATTAGGCTTTAGCGCAACGACCTCATTACCAGCGAAAAGCGGCATCTTGAAGGTCAAAGATGCCCTACGCCACATGTAATAGAGTGGGTAAAATGTGTATCTTTGAGCAGATAGTGACCAATGAAGGAGCGTCTGTCCGGATTTTTTTTCTTTTTAAATCAAAGGGCTTGCTCTAAAGAACAGATTAGGCCTTATCGCAACGACCTCATTACCAGCTAAAAGCGGCATCTTGAAGGTCAAATATGACAAACCCACATGTAATAGAGTGGGTAAAATGCGTATCTTTGAGCGCCTCGTGAGTAATGAAGCAGTGCCTGTCCGATTTTTTTTTTTTTTTTAAATCAAAGGGCTTGCTCTAAAAAACAGATTAAGCCATATCGAACGACCCCATTACCGGCAAAGCGGCATCTTGAAGGTCAAATATGACCTACTCCACGTGTAATAGAGTGGGTAAAATGCGTATCTTTCAGCGCATCGTGACTAATGAAGCAGTGTATGTCCGGATTTCTAAAACACAGATTGACATGAAGTGATATGGCATTTCCACTAATCTAGCACTCGGCATACACAGGCAGTCTACTACAGTCTATTTGCATGACTGAGTGCTGGAGTAGTCTACACAGGGAACGGAGTTCCATGGGTATATAACCCAATGTATTCTTGTAATCTAGGCTGGAAATAAAGAATAGAAAGGACTCTTGACTCTTTACATTTCCACCGCATGACATTCTGGTGGAGATTTCAGGATTGAATTAGTGATATACATCTGTTTTATATTTTCAGACCTTTCACCAGCCAGCAGGCGTTTAATTCATGAACACCTCAACCCCTGCTAAAACAGACTCGACTTCCAGACCACCGTTGCCATAGGGTAACCACTTGATAGCGGCTTTGCCTCACGCGGCCCCAACCATCTCACGGGCTTGACTTTCTCAAAAACGACAGTGAAGTCATTTTTGAGCATCCCAACGACGACCATCCCTCGGACGACAACACCAACATTGTCGACAGGGGAGAAATTGCGGACTTGAAAGCCGCTAACACACAACAACAGCAGCACGATGTGGCTCAGTTAAAAAGCCAGTCTTGCCGACGTGGCCAGTCTAAACGACACGGTTGCAGATTTGCGCCAACAGGTGTCAGACGCTCACAAACGCGTGGCAGCGTTTGAACTACACTGACATGCGCTCCCTCGTTAGCAGCGCCCGAAGCGCCCGAGCATCGGTTTCACCTTCGCTGCCAAGCACACGAGATGAATGTGGTAGATTGCCCACCACAGGATTTAAACTGTTAAGCACGCCACACGTTACAACCACCACTAATCATTCATCATCTCAAATCACATCATTTCAAGCCATTAACAATAGTCGATTCATGGACGTCCGCCTGTATCATGATTCAGTGGTGATGTTACATTGTAAGGCGACCAACCGCAGTGTTGGTGCGCTTTGTAGACACGGGTGCGCGTTTCTCTTATCTCTTCTCCATCGCCTACTGCCCGCCTACAAGTCCCAGATGCTACCCACTGATAAATGTTTTCCACGGCAGACGGCAAATCTGTCACGCCTGTTAACATAATCACCCTTCATTTCACCATTGGTTCATTGACTTTGAATGAAAAGTTTTTACATTTTCTCACAGTTAAACCGTTCGTTGATATTCGGTTGCACCTTCCTCCATAATTCGCACGCTGTACTGGATTTCACCAGGCATATGCTAACCTTGGACATTTCATACAAGCTTCATGCCATTGAACACATCCCGAGCAAACGCAAAGGGCGCAAAGGCAATGCCCAACGCTCTGGTTTTCGTTCATCAGACGGTTGCCGCACGCCCTGCTGACCTCACATCACAAGCTTGTTCACAAACGCCAAGGACGCAAGACGACCATCGCTCTGGTTTCGCTCATCAAACGGTAGCGCACGCCCTGCTGACCTCACACCCCTGACACGCTGTGGCAGCCGACGCTGATAGCGTCAGCCCTGACAAATTGATTTCAGATAATGCTGATACAACTCAAGCCGCACCAGGACACGGCGAGGACATTCAATTTGATAATGCCCATTCTGACAAATGGGTATCTGATAACACTTGCGCTACAAAGGCCACAATAGTTTCAAACAAAGGGCACATGGCCCTTTCTTCACCTCATCATGTATCTGCAACACGACCTGGCGCCCACTACAAAGAAACGCTACAATTACTGTGTCCCTCGAGCATACACATGGCTTATACGGCCCACATCAACTGTTAGTGGTCCACCAGACTAACAAGGACGGAACACCTGGAGTGCGTGTTCTGATTCCTCCTGATATGCGTGCCACGCTGATTCAGTTATACTACGACAAACTGTTGCATCACTCTGGCATGTTTAAGACCATAAGCAAAATTCGAGAGCTTTATGTCTGGCCTGGCTTGACGGCGACGTCACACGATATATTAGCAATTGTGAGACTTGTCTGTTGACAAAGTCTTCTCTCAACTTACAAAGTATTCAATGGTGCTCACAGTAATGTACCTTGCCCCCCCCTTTCTTTTCCACTGTTGACATGCAATCCAAGGCTAATTCTCGAATCGTACAGGCTCTGTCTGCGCCGTTCTGTTGCCAGGGGGCAAGTCCATGGACGCATTATGGCGCCATGCTCAGCCTCTGACTGTCCTGGCGACCGGCGAGCAACCCCGGTTACCCAGACGGCGGGCACGCGTTCACAGAAGACCCACGTCTCCTTAAAACGGCCATTCTTTTGGTTTTGTAATAGTGACCCCCCCCCTTCGATTGGTCTTGCCACTGAATATCAACCGCCGCCAAAGCTTATCTTAGACTCACAGCAGGCGGCGCTGTTTACCACCAGCCGAAGCCTGTTGCACGCCGCCGCCGATTAGCTTACCCACATGCCAAGATTAAAGCTACTGCTACGGCACCGCCCCGCCTCACGCAGCGTGCGACACCTGATACCGCCGCCTACTTAGCACATGTTCTGCAGGGGCTCGGCCTCATTTCAACATGATTCCTCTCGCAAATCCCGGTCACGCGGCTCGTACATGTCCAGACCCTCTTCTCACAAGAGTGATGCAGGCAATCATGACGAGGAAAGCAGTCAATATCGCCGTCGTCTCAAATCACACTCAAACAGCACGTCACGGCACGGACAACATGAGAACACGCACGTGAACAACGTTGACAATCACCCTGGAGTTCATTTAAACTAATTGCCGTGTCACGGGGCAATCACATGGCTGCAACTAACAAAGTTTCACCCGTGGCACTCGTCAATTCATTTCAATTCAACAACAACAAACTCATATCTGAAATTCCTCCATCAATGTTTTCCACAGTTAATGGAAAGGATTTGTCATACTTCAACAATTACCATATCATGCGAACGCATTCACCATCAACTTTAATTGGTCTCATTCGTGCATTCCCGTCGATTTCACCCGTGAAGCATCTGCTCACATCATACGACTCATTCCACGTAGTTGCCGGATCCCACACCCTGTGTGTGACGATCATCACCGAGGCAAATTCGCATCATATCATGCCAATTATCGCGAAACAGTATGCAACATAACGTCCTCCAACATGAGTCATCAGAACATTCTGACGATTGCCACTCGTTGGGCGTTATTGATTCGTATCGTTCACAGAAAGAACGACAGTCATTTTGTTTTTTTCAGGAATATTAGGCAGAAATAGAATTTATTTCATTTGTGGACAGACCTCATATTTGCAGAATGTCACACCAACCCAATTACATTCCGCCAGTCATCGTAATCATCAGGGGCAAATTAACAATGTAACAGGATTACAATCCATTTCGCGCTGCAAGCAATCACTCAAATGCCGCCGCCGCCATCTCCGGCCCCGCCATGGTCACCGCCACGAAAATGATTATTCAGCAGTCATACAGCTGTTTTAATTACAGAATGACCTTCAGACCATAACTCACATCAGCTTTGCCTGCGCAAGTCTGTCTCGTGACATCTAACCTCTGATCTTGCAATTTTTGATTTCCAATAACGCCAGCTCCATACGGATGTCATCGGACTTTTCTGTTACACCAGTTTTTCCTACAATATTGCTACCACAAACGACACGGGTGCATGCCCCATCATGCATCAAGACAGCTGCATTATGGCTCACTACGATATTCGCACTATCAGGACACTTCGGACGGGTCAAGGACAGACAACCACCACTCAACCCCCAGTTGGGAATAGAATCATCTCGACAACACGTGTCACCACCACCCGCTACAATCATTAGATAACTCCCCCAGGAAACTAGGAAGCCACACGCTGTGCGACACGTGCACAACATCATCAGCTAGTTATCACCTCATTATTGGCGGCCTCACATACAGTGCGGCCAAGGTTAAAGATGCCAAATGTTTATCACCTACTCCTCACCGGGATGCCAGAATTCATACAGTACAAAGTTTACTCTATTCTACTGTATTGTTTAACTACAATCTCGTTGCACTTAATGTACATGCGCTATTTATACTATGAACACTACACCAATTCTTGCCAGCGGAAGTTTTCAATGTAATCTATGCACGTTTTGTTCACGCCAAAGTCACTATCTCTAAAATCAATACTGGATTAAAGGAAGTTTCAAAAGTATAAGTTGTGTCAAATTTATAATGGTACAGGACCTCTATTTTTAAGAAGCAAAGATTTGCTGTGTTCAAGAAAGTGTTCAAGGGTATATCTTATAAATGAACAGTGCTTAAGGATATTTGATATGGATGCATAGAGAAAAAAAAAAGATTAAGCAATTTTGGACTTGCATGAATAATGTTGCATAATCTATATAATTGCATGGACTATCAGTTTTTCATGCTTATATTTTAATGAACAATGTGTTTAATGGTGTTGCACGCAGTGACATATTTAGGATCAGTGTTGCAGTGACTTTATTATTTTTTTTTCTTCTTTCATGTTGTAACTATTATATATTGGATTACATCTACTTGTGCATGGATTCATTATTTGTATTTTGTGTATCGATCGTAGCTTAGCACATTTTTTTTTTCTTCAAGTAAACACTAGTTATTTCTTCTATATTTGATGCTATATATATATTCATTTGTTATTATCATTAAATTTTGTATGTGATTACTGTTTACATGTCATTTTCTTTAGTGATGTAGCCTTTTTTTTAGCACACGTTTATTTACTTTGCATTACCGCTCTGCACGAGCGTGCTGTTTTGTATTATATTTGTGCGTTGTTGCATTGCCGTATCCCTGTGCATAAGCTCACAAAGCTGTCCTTTTGATTGCCTACTCACTTCACATCTGGTTTACATGATTAATTGGTTCTAATTTTGAGCCGCCTTTTCAAAGCGTCAAAATATACCCGGAGGGGGGAGGATGACATGAAGTGATATGGCATTTCCACTAATCTAGCACTCGGCATACACAGCAGTCTACTACAGTCTATTTGCATGACTGAGTGCTGGAGTAGTCTACACAAGGAACGGAGTTCCATGGGTATATAACCCAATGTATTCTTGTAATCTAGGCTGGAAATAAAGAATAGAAACTACTCTTGACTCTACATTTCCACCGCATTTTAAATCAAAGTGCTTGCTATAATGGTCAGATAAGCCCTATTGCAATGACCCCATCACCGGCAAAAAAAGCGGCATCTTGAAGGTCAAAGATGACTTACTCCACATGTAATAGAGTGGTTAAAAATGCGTATCTTTGAGCGCATCGTGACTAATGAAAGAGCATCTGTCTGGATTTTTTTTTTTTATAAATCGAAGGGCTTGCTCTAAAGAACAGATTAGGCCTCATTGGACGACCTCATTACCGGCAAAAAAGCGGTATCTTGAAGGTCAAAAATGACCTACTCCACATGTAATAGAGTGTGTAAAATGCGTATCTTTGAGCGCATTGTGACTAATGAAGGAGCATCTGTCCTGATTTTTTTTTCTTTTTAAATCAAAAGACTTGCTCTAAAGTACAGATTAGGCCTTATCGCAATGAACCCATTGCCAGCAAAAGTGGCATCTTGAAGGTAAAAGATGAATGAAACAAACCCACATGCAATAGAGTTGGTAAAATAATC
>JAGTTF010000838.1:0-10407 GCA_019095985.1 Streblospio benedicti | reverse complement strand
TGATGCACGTTATCGCTAGGGGGTGGGACCAGTGGAGGACGGCTGTTTTAATGAATTTGGCCGGGATAAAAAGTAGAAAGCAGATTAGTACACAGGGAGACACAGTGTCGTGACAGAGGGTGACTATTGAGGCGAGAGATGGCAGTTTGTGTGTCTTGAAAAGACAAGTCTGGGCAGGGAAGTTGCGTCAGGGAGGCTGGATGGGTCTTAGTGACAAGCAGTACGAAAACACGCGTGTGCGCGCGTGCGTGTCGCTGTGTGTTAGTAAGTAAGGGACTGACGTCATAGGACAGGGGGGGTGAGAGGCAGGCGGGCGTGTACAAGTGGGAGATATGTTGACTAGCTAGGAAATAAGTGATTTACAGGAGCGATTTTGAATGTGCATTTTGGTTAAAAGTAGTGGAATTGCTTAAACAGGGAGGGCAGGCAGCTGACAAGGGGGGCCCTTCCCAGGACTCGGGCACAGACCAGCACAAACAAGACGGGGAGCACGTAACAGGCGGGCAATGGCAGTCGACACACAGACACACAGGGCTCAAGATGATGCACGTTATCGCTAGGGGGTGGGACCAGTGGAGGACGGCTGTTTTAATGAATTTGGCCGGGATAAAAAGTAGAAAGCAGATTAGTACACAGGGAGACACAGTGTCGTGACAGAGGGTGACTATTGAGGCGAGAGATGGCAGTTTGTGTGTCTTGAAAATTGAGGGCAGGGAAGAGGGGCTGGATGGGTCTTAGTGTGTGTCTTGAAAAGACAAGTCTGGCGTGTACAAGTGGGAGATAAGGAGATATGTTGAGGGAAATAAGATTTACAGGGGCGATTTTGAATGTGCATTTTGGTTAAAAAGTGGGAATTGTGGGGGAGGGTAGGGCAGGACTGGGGGGGAAATAAGCACTTTACCAGAGCATTTTGAATGAAGGGGAGCAAAAAGGCGGGCAATGGAAGTGAACAGAAACAGGGGCTCAAGATGATGACAAGGGGGCAGGGGACCAGTGGAGGACGGCTGTTTTAAACAAGGGGGGTGTAACAGGCGGGAGTACACAGGGACACAGATGTCGTGACAGAGGGTGAATGATGGGATAAGAAAAGACAAGTCTGGGCAGGGAAGTGGATGGGTCTTAGTGACAAGCAGTACGAAAACACGCGTGTATGTCAAAGGCGTGAGTAATATGTGAGAGAATTATAGTTATGTATAGAAGGTGGTAAGGGTAGCTAGTAAAGGTTTTTTTTAAAAAAAGGGAAAAAAAATTTTTAAGGAAATGTGAACTTTTATATTAAAAAAAAAAAAAAAGGGGGGAAAAGTGAAGCATGAGAAATGTTATCTCTGTGTATATTAAGTTGATACGGAATGTAGTAACAAATTTTTAATGATGGTTAGGGGGGATTTTGAAGGGGAAGGTGCTGAAAAGAAGAATGTTTTATTTAATTTTAAGATTAATAGTGAGTAATATAAGAAAAACTTATTTTAAAAAGGGGTTTTTTGGCTAATGAAAAAGAATTAATAAAACAGATACGCAACAAACCGTCAGCATGTTATTATGAAAAGTATTTGACGTAAATAAAAAGACTAAAAAATAGGGAATTGTAGAATTGGTTTTATTGAAAAGTAATTTCACAACAGAAATGTTTAAAGTAGAACAAAGAAGGTGGATCACCATATTTGATTACATATGAAATAAAAGGATGAATATATAATACAAAAAATAAAAATGAAAATAGAAGAGAAAATGTAAACTTATGTTATATAGATGAAATGAGAATGGTGTGTTTAATAGAGGGATGATATTTCAAATGACCGAAAAGTAGCGTTGTTGAATGGCTATATGTACTTTACGTAGGTAGTCGTGGCAGGAGTCTGTACCCCATAAGTAACGGGCTTGTTTATAATGTGTATGAGGGGATTTGGTAGTGTGATGTGGAATGTTGGGAACAGAGGAGGGATGTAAAAATGGCAGGTGTCTACTACCAACTACTTGAGGTAACAGAGTGATGTTAGGTGAAAGGATATGTTGGTCAAGTGCTGTACGCCAAAATCTAATTGAAGTTTTTTGTGTGGCGTCAGCTAATGGAGGGATTGTAGGTGGTAAAAAATAGATATGAGCTATTGGAAAAGCTTTAGTAAGGACTTGTATTGTTTTGGAGAGGATGGAATTGGCTTGATGTAAGGAAGTGAAATGAAAATTCAGTGAGCCAACCTGAATGATAATGTCTGTGACAGAAGCAGTGGGATAATGGTCATTATTTAAAGAAAATGAATTTTGTAAAAGATTCAATAAATGTGTGGAATTAAATCCTCTAAGAATGAAGTGGCCACAGTTAGGGGGTTCAGATTTCAGTGCTATTATCTTATAGCCATTTGTGTCTAGAAATTGAAGACAGGGGTTAGAAGGTGGTGGCAGGGTAATTTTGTGTAGTTGTGTTAATGAATGAAAATGAACAGTGCCCCCTTGGCATAAAATAGGTGGTTTTCTGTGAATAGGTGGGGGGTAAGGTGTGGATGATGTAGAAGGTGATAGGAAGGGTGGTTCAGGGATAACAGTAGATTTTTCTAAAAATTCAAGTAGATCTAATGTAGTAGAAAAGTCCGGGTCTGTGGTAGAAGGCTGGGTAGGGTGTTGAAGAGTGCCAGTAGAAAAGTTGAGACGTGAAGTCTCGGTGGGTTGTGATGTTGAGTAGATATCTGAAAGTGTAAAGGATATGGTGGATGAGTTACTTAGAGGAAGGGATGAGGAGGTTTTTTTTATAAAAAAAAATGGGAAGCGGGACAAGTGTTAGAAAGAGGGACAAAGGAAAAGGTGGTGAGGTCCACAGAGGTCTCAAGGTGTCTGCCACTCCAGGGCCGAGAGCTGACACAGAGAGATCCAAAATGGACAAAGTGGTCCTTGATATGGATCGCCGGCCCAATTTTTTTAGGTTCTAACGAGTACTGGGTGTTGACATCAGTACCGTGGGGGGAGGCGAGGGAGGTCCAAGATCAAGGCTGAAAGGGTCCTCCCCGTCAGAGTCAAACGGACGCCACTTAATGATGAAGCGAGAGGGCAAGGCGCAAATGTGACAACCGCAGTGGTGGAATTAGTCCCGCACCGTTCCGGCAAAGTAAGAGCAATGCTCGGGTAAGCAAATACAAGACAAGCGAGCAACCCGACTTCCCGTGGCCAAGGAATGTGTAGCAGTGTTAGACCACACGAGGTGTGTCCAGAGCTGCCCCGGTTCTCAGAAACCAGCCGAGTCCCACGGGTGCCAAGGAAGCCGCATAGTCAAGAGATGCGAACCCTCCACTGGAGAAGTGCGAAAGGCAGATGGACCAGCTTGAGACGAGCAGATGACCAACGAAAGTGGTGTAAGGACTCCCAGTGTGAAAGGATCGCACTCTATATTGAAACAAACAGTTCAACCAGGGCGCGATGTAAGGACTTCCAATATGACTGGGACCAAGTTCAAGCCAAAATGTGTCAGAAGCCGGTGTAAGGACCTCCAGTGCTGCCCTGGTCACTATGAACCAACTTCAATCCAGTGGAAATCCACATTTGAGTGACACGGTTGCAGTAATGATGAGTGGATGGCAAGGAGACAAACTGCACGGGATGCGCGAACTAGCAATTGTACATCGCATCCAGACCATCCGGATGTAATAATGATGAAAATGAAAGAAGAGTGATGATGGAAGGGACCAAGGGATATGGCGGAGTGGGAGGGTCGGGTGAACGGATGGCCAGGGAAGTGTGTAAAGGCGTGGCAAGGGGGAGGGGCGATGGGAGCAGATGTGCGCTAGAATGTGGGACCAAGGTTCGGGGGACATGTGGAGTTGGCCGGGTCGGGGCGTGTGATTGATAGGTGAAGAGCGTAGCAGTGTGCAGGGATATCCGAGGGAGACTAGGTGAAGTTCTGAACGGTTGTCTATAGAAATGTATTCAGGGGTCAGGGCTGGCGCAGACAGGTAGATGACAGTCGAGTGGGGTGTGGAGGGTGGACGACAAGGTTGCCAGTTTGTGCGTCACAGAGTAGAGTCAAGATCTAGGTGGGGGGCTGGCAGGGAATAGTGACGTGACTGGTGGTGACTAGAGAGTTGGAATATGGCAATTTGTATAGTCTGAGGGCGCAGGTGTGTGAAAATCAGTGAGGCCAGGGAGGGTGTGGGATGGACTGTGCAGCGACAGTGTTGTATCCAGGAAGAGGCGGGAGGTGTCACAAAGTTAGTAGAGACAAGAGGTGTAGGTTAGCGTGACGGGGTATTGTGAGAATTTAGACACGTGGCCAACAGAGGGGGGAAGCAATGAAGTGGCAGGGGCCATAGTAAGCATAGATTTGTGTGCCGGGGCACTGCGAGGGTCCAGACAAGTTCGAGGACAGTGGAACTGAAAAGGTCGTAGCAGTGAGCAACGCGAGAATAGCTAGTAGGTTTGATGGGGAGGCGTACGAGGAGCGGGAGCGAGTCGGGCGCACGCTAGGCTAGCGTGCAAGTGAATGTGTGAAATAGACATGTGTCTAGGTGGGAGGGTCGGGCGAACGGCATGGCTACGGGGAGTGTCCAAAGGCGGGGCAGGGGAGGGAGGGGGGGTCAGGGAACGTGGATCAACGGTGGAAATGGATGTATACGAGAATGCAGAGCAAGAGGTCAGGGGATGCAGGAGAAGGTCGGGGCGTGAGATTGATAAGTTGAGTGCGTAGCGATGTACGGAGGCCTCAGAGGAAGAGCTAAGCAGTGCGTAAAAACAGTGTCAGCAGAGAGACACACTAGGGGTCAGGGCGGGGAGGGAGGAGGGGCTGTCTGGATTGTTCACTGAAAGCAGCGGGATATGTGAGCGCAGGCGGCAAGATTACAGTAGAGTGGTGTACAGGGGGCAGACAGCAAAGTTGCCAATCAGTGTACAGAAGGGTGTAGTCAAGGTGCTGGTGGGTTGTGCAGGAGACCCGATCCACGGCGAAGGGCGTTGCAAGGAATGAGAGGTCTGAGAGAGGTGCATGTTGTATGGCAGTGTCGCGGCTAGGTGTGAGCGATAACAGGGGCTAACGGGACACAGTGTAGTGACGGACGGTGGCTGTTGAGGCAAGGGATGGCGAATGTATATCTTGACAAGACAAGTCTTATTTTAATGGAAATGGACGGGATAATATTAGAAAAAGGTTAGTATATAGGGCCGGGTGTGCGTGTACCGAGTGTCTGAATTTAAAGAAAAACGTGCAGAGGAATGAAAAAGGATTGTTAAAAATTGGCTGTCAAGGAGTGTGACACAATACCATCTGCTGCATGTGAATGGCAGTGGCGGTAACATTATACGGGGGACGACTGTTTTGATGAAAGTAAACAGGGCAAGTGCGGGGGGGGGGCTGTTTTGATGAAAGTGATCAGAGCAAAAGCAAAATAGCTTGTGGGATAGAGTGGCAATTTGAAGAAAAAAGCTTAGTGTAAAAACATGTAAAGCTTTTTTAGTATACCAAGGGACGAGAGTAAAGTGGCTCTGACAAGATACGGGCGGGCAGCGGGGGCAGGGGGCCAGACGGGGGGCAGGGTCCGGGCACAAATCAAGTACAAAACCAAACGGGGCACACGTAACGGGCGGGCAATGGCAGCCAACAGTCACACACACAGGGCCAGAGAGAGACCAAGCTAAGTACACAGTGATGTGCAGGGATATACGGGGAAGATTAAACGAGAGTCTAGACAAGTGTCTACAGAGATACAGGTCAGAGAAGGGATGGGGCTATCTGGATAGCTGTATGAAAATAGGCGAGTGTGCGAAATGTAGGCAGCAAGATTGGATAATGCACATTATCAACAGGGACAGAACTAGTGGAAGGCGATCGTTTTAATAAAAGTGACCGGGGTAATAGTAGAGAGAAATTAGTTAGCACACAGGGCCGAGTGTGTGTGTACCGGGTGTCTGAACTGAATGAAGGGACACAGGGGAATGGACAAGGACCGCTAGGTTGGCTGTCAGAGAGTGTGATATAACACTAGCTAATGTATGTTAATGGTAGTGGAGGGGAACATTACACGGGGGATGACTGTTTAAATGAAAGAGATCAGGGCAACACGGGCGGGCAAAGTAGGGCCGGGGGGGTCGGGCGGAGGCAGGGCCAGGGCACAATCAAACACAAATAGTAAGTAAGGGACTGACGTCATAGGACAGGGGGGGTGAGAGGCAGGCGGGCGTGTACAAGTGGGAGATATGTTGACTAGCTAGGAAATAAGTGATTTACAGGAGCGATTTTGAATGTGCATTTTGGTTAAAAGTAGTGGAATTGCTTAAACAGGGAGGGCAGGCAGCTGACAAGGGGGGCCCTCCCAGGACCTGGGCACAGACCAAGCACAAACAAGACGGGGAGCACACAACAGGCGGGCAATGGCAGTCGACACACAGACACACAGGGCTCCAGATGATGCACGTTATCGCTAGGGGGTGGGACCAGTGGAGGACGGCTGTTTTAATGAATTTGGCCGGGATAAAAAGTAGAAAGCAGATTAGTACACAGGGAGACACAGTGTCGTGACAGAGGGTGACTATTGAGGCGAGAGATGGCAGTTTGTGTGTCTTGAAAAGACAAGTCTGGGCAGGGAAGTTGCGTCAGGGAGGCTGGATGGGTCTTAGTGACAAGCAGTACGAAAACACGCGTGTCTTGCGCGCGCGTGTCGCTGTGTGTTAGTAAGTAAGGGACTGACGACTCATAGGACAGGGGGGTGAGAGGCAGGCGGGCGTGTACAAGTGGGAGATATGTTGACTAGCTGGCTAGGAAATAAGTGATTTACAGGAGCGATTTTGAATGTGCATTTTGGTTAAAAGTAGTGGAATTGCTTAAACAGGGAGGGCAGGCAGCTGAGGGGGGGGGCCCCAGGACCCGGCACACAGACCAAGCACAAACAAGACGGGGAGCACGTAACAGGCGGGCAATGGCAGTCGACAAACAGACACACAGGGCTCAAGATGATGCACGTTATCGCTAGGGGGTGGGACCAGTGGAGGACGGCTGTTTTAATGAATTTGGCCGGGATAAAAAGTAGAAAGCAGATTAGTATACAGGGAGACACAGTGTCGTGACAGAGGGTGACTGTTGAGGCGAGAGATGGCAGTTTGTGTGTTGGGGATGGAAATGAGAATGCACGGTGAGCCCTGATGGAAGAGCTATGAGGTTAAAAAAAAGGTCAGCAGTTGTGTGCTGAGGTGAGGTGTATTAGTTAATTAGCAAGTACGTAGTATACGAGAGCGATTTGAAATGTGCATTCTAGTTAAAGGTAGTGGGATATGTGAGACCGGGAATGGATGGCAACTGGAGGACAGGACAACAGCAAACACGGCAATAGGACACATGTGCAGCAGAGACGGATCCGTCCAGTGTAGTGGCAGTAAGAGCAGGGCTGTGATACGGGTGGGCATTATGGACAGGGGAGTGTCCATGGACGTGTGTATGGATGGAACCAATGTGTGAAAAAGGTCAATAGTGTCAATAGGGTGGTATTGTTGGACAGGGTAATGTTGGATGGGTTTAGTTGCTATGGCTGTATCCAATTTTAGTGACAAGAAAAATGTGTGAAGAAGAGTTTAAAAAAAAAAATTGAAAACAGGGCGGGGACGTTATGTACAAAATTTTAAAATTTAGTTTTTAAATTTAAAAATTAGAAGGAGTGGTGGGGGTGGAAATGAGAATGCACGGTGGGCACTGAAGGAAGGACTATGACGTTAGAAAAATCAGCAGTTGGGTGCTGAGGTAAGGTATGTTAGTTAGATTAGTAGGTACGTAGTAAACGAGAACGATTTGAAGTGTGCATTCTAGTTAAAAAATAATGGGATGTGTGAGACAGGGCATGGATAGCAATTGGAGGGCAGACAAACAGCAAACACGGCAACAAAACAAATGTACAGCAGGAACGGACCCGTCATCTGCAGTGGCAGCCAAAGCGGGGCCTTGATACAGGTGGGCATTATGGACGGGGAATTGTCAATGGACGTGCATCGGGATGTAGCCAGTGTGTGAAAGTGGTCAGTGGCGTGGATAACGTGATATTGTTGGACAGGGTGAGGTGGGATGGGTTTTATTGCAATGGTTAAATCCGATTTTAATGACAAGAAATATGTGTGAAGAAAAGTATAAAAAATAGTTGCAACAAGGACGTGGACGTTATGTACAGAATTTTAAAATTTAGTTTTTAAATTTAAAAATTAGAAGGAGTGGTGATGGTGGGCAATAAAAAAGAATGGTTAGTGCAGATATAGGAACCATGACGTCAGAATAATGGGCAGTTGGGTACTGAGGTGATGTGTGTTATTTAATTAGTAAGAGTGTGGTTTAGCAGGGCGATTTTGAATGTGCATTTTGGTTAAAAGTAGTGGAATTGCTTAAACAGGGAGGGCAGGCAGCCGACGAGGGGGCCCCCCCAGGACCCGGGCACCAATCAAGCACAAACAAGAAGGGGAGCACGTAACAGGCGGGCAATGGCAGTCGACACACAGACACACAGGGCTCAAGATGATGCACGTTATCGCTAGGGGGTGGGACCAGTGGAGGACGGCTGTTTTAATGAATTTGGCCGGGATAAAAAGTAGAAAGCAGATTAGTATACAGGGAGACACAGTGTCGTGACAGAGGGTGACTATTGAGGCGAGAGATGGCAGTTTGTGTGTTGGGGATGGAAATGAGAATGCACGGTGAGCCCTGATGGAAGAACTATGAGGTTAAAAAAAAGGTCAGCAGTTGTGTGCTGGGGTGAGGTGTATTAGTTGATTAGCAAGTACGTAGTATACGAGAGCGATTTGAAATGTGCATTCTAGTTAAAGGTAGTGGGATGTGTGAGACCGGGAATGGATGGCAACTGGAGGACAGGTCAACAGCAAACACGGCAATAGGACACATGTGCAGCAGAGACGGATCCGTCCAGTGTAGTGGCAGTAAGAGCAGGGCTGTGATACGGGTGGGCATTATGGACAGGGGAGTGTCCATGGACGTGTGTATGGATGGAACCAATGTGTGAAAATGGTCAATAGTGTCAATAGCGTGGTATTGTTGGACAGGGTAATGTTGGATGGGCTTAGCTGCTATGGCTGTATCCAATTTTAGTGACAAGAAAAATGTGTGAAGAAAAGTTTAAAAAATAATTGAAAACAGGGCGGGGACGTTATGTACAAAATTTTAAAATTTAGTTTTTAAATTTAAAAATTAGAAGGAGTGGTGGGGGTGGAAATGAGAATGCACAGTGGGCACTGAAGGAAGAACTATGACATTAGAAAAATCAGCAGTTGGGTGCTGAGGTAAGGTAGGTTAGTTAGATTAGTAGGTACGTAGTAAACGAGAACGATTTGAAGTGTGCATTCTAGTTAAAAAATAATGGGATGTGTGAGACAGGGCATGGATAGCAACTGGAGGACAGACAAACAGCAAACACGGCAACAAAACAAATGTACAGCAGGAACGGACCCGTCATCTGCAGTGGCAGCCAAAGCGGGGCCTTGATACAGGTGGGCATTATGGACGGGGAATTGTCAATGGACGTGCATCGGGATGTAGCCAGTGTGTGAAAGTGGTCAGTGGCGTGGATAACGTGATATTGTTGGACAGGGTGAGGTGGGATGGGTTTAATTGCAATGGTTAAATCCGATTTTAATGACAAGAAATATGTGTGAAGAAAAGTATAAAAAATAGTTGCAACAAGGACGTGGACGTTATGTACAGAATTTTAAAATTTAGTTTTTAAATTTAAAAATTAGAAGGAGTGGTGATGGTGGGCAATAAAAGAGAATGGTTAGTGCAGATATAGGAACCATGACGTCAGAATAATAGGTAGTTAGGTACTGAGGTGATGTGTGTTATTTAATTAGTAAGAGTGTGGTTTAGCAGGGCGGTTTTGAATGTGCATTTTGGTTAAAAGTAATAGGCCAGGTGAGACCGAGGATGGACAGCAATTGGAGGGCTGGCCAACAGTCAATACAGCGAAAAAACAAATGCGAAGCACAGACGGACCCGTCATTCATAATGGCAACAGAGCAGGGCTGTGGCACAGGTGGGCAGTAGGGGCGGGAGAACGTTACTGTGTCACGTGAACTGTTTGTTTGTATCAAAAAGTTGGCTTGAAATATGGAGAGAGGTGTTAAAAAGGTGATGAATTCGGGTGACACAGCGTTTAGGTTTGGGATATAGGGTAGGGCGGATGTAGTGTGTTGTTACAGGGAGGGATCTCGTGCAGGGAAGTAGTGACATTTAATAAATTATCATATGTAATGGTTTCTGTATGCCACGAGCATGCCAACAACGCGTGCGCACACAGACACATGCCAAGGCCTATGTATATGTGCGCACGTGTGCACCAGGGAGGTAGGGGAATAAAGCAAGGGATGGAATAATAATTACAAAGGAAGCAATTTTATTTGTAAGATATTTTAATGAATAGAAACACTTACAATACATGTTACTTAAAT
>JAGTTF010000837.1:0-10574 GCA_019095985.1 Streblospio benedicti | reverse complement strand
TATGTGCAGCAAATGAGTTTTAAAAGTTCCTTAAAACTGTTCAAAATAACATAATTTCTTAGACAATGACAAACTATTCCAGAAACATGAAGTCACCGTAGTAAAATTTCCAATGCCATAGGAGATAGTCTTTGCCATAAGTGTAAAAAAAGATTAACAGGGGGCAAGTCATGAATGAATATTCTGGAATGAAACTAGGAGCTCACCCGTCCCTCCAGGCACCGGTCCACTCGGCTCGTTGCCCCATGGGTTCCTGACACGCACCAACTGCAGGCTCTCACGTTCAGTCTCCACCTAACACACAGTACATCACAAATATAGGGCTATATCACAGTATTTTCTCTTTGTTTTCATTCTTTTACTGTCAATAATTATTAAAAAAAAACGATCAAAACTTTACATATCTTTATTTATTTACATGACTCCTTCTCAACAGACTCCTTCTCAAATTTGAGAAGGAGTCTGTTGACTCGAAACATGTAAATAAATAAAGATATGTAAAGTTTTGATCGTTTTTTGGAATAATTATTGACAGCAAAAGAATGAAAACAAAGAGAAAATAACATGAATCCATATGCTGTATACCAAGTTACTAGAATACTTTATATATCACAGTAAAACCTCCAATTAAGATTAGGTGTACCTCTATGAAGAGACCAGCTTTAAAATAAGACTAAATTTCAGTCTAGTATGTACCATTCCTACACAGAGACCACCTTTATTGAGACCCCTCAAGCCAGTTCCAAATGTGATCTTAATTTGATAGAGAGGATGTACCATACATGAACTTACATTACACATATAATGCATTGTTCAAAATTCTATCGAAGTCAGGCATGTTGAATTCTGAGAGGGCCGAATTCTGGTTACGTTACGCTACATGCGCTTACAAATAGGTACAACTGTGTGTGAGTTGGAGCATTGACTATGTCCCAAAAAACATAAGTTTAGGAATAAACATTTTGTAAAATATAACCATATTAATAACAATCAAAATCAATGGGAAAATAATTAACCAGTTTAAAACACTTGACTAGAATTTACCCAATGTAAATATCTATAATCATGTCTACTCACGTGCACTCTTATCTAAAATATTATATTGGAGAAAAAGAATAATCATGTTCATACTGGTGTACAACACTGATGCCAGTTAGTTTTACAAATAGTAGAAACAACTAACCAAATCTCTTCTAACTACATGTATCTTTTAAGTAAAACTTAAATAATTTTTAGATCTGCTTTCTGTTTATACCCATTTATTAGATATTCATAAATATTGAACACACATTTATCTAGATCCTTATTAACACATTGGAACCCTGAAACGGACCTTTTTCACGGCTGTGATGGTGTACGCGTGTCCCTTGATGAGCCCATTGTCCAACCTCTCCTCCACTACACCTCCATCAGCCTACAGGCAAAGAAAGGCAGTTTTTACGGTATGGGTCTTCTTAGTACATGTATATCTTGACTAGTGAATGGAAGTTACATAAGATGATGAATATTATGATTAGTAATTAACCATCACTTGCTAGTCACATCAACACAATTAGTCCATAAATTTAACAAGTGCTATATCCTAGTTTATGAAGCATTCCAGTGTTTTATACATGAAATGTTGTCAGTATACGTCTAGAAACATTTGTGTGTGTGAAAGCACCATAGAGATAGGACAGATATTCAATATATTTTCACACTTCTCTCTCTCTCTCACATCTTTTTAGCAAGCATATTTCTACCAACGATAGATATAGCTGAAGATAGGTTTTACAACCCTAAGCTTCCATTTGACTATATCAAGTGGCCCTGGCGGGACTCAAACTCACAACCCCAAGGTTGTGAGACCAGACTGATACCTTGGGGTCGTGAGAGAGATAGAAGTATGAAAATGTATCCGCAAGCACTGGGAAACACATGTATATATATCATTCAATAAACAGCTTGCTGCTTGGGATGATGGTATCAGTCTGGTACACTTCCACAGTTGTTGATGCATCCTCACTAATCTTTATGCATGTGTCCAAGAATGGTAATTTGAAATCCACCTCGGGTTCAGTGTGAATTTGATGTTCGGGTCTATGCTGTTGATATTAAGGTTGTGGCAAGGGAGGATCAGGAGTTCCGCAGGAAAGTGAGGGAGGCCATCCAAATCCGCACACGCCGACCCGAGCTGAACCGTGACACCGGCTACGACTTGCCCCCCGTATACTCGACTCTGCTGTCACATGACTGCCGCCACCACGGTGGTCATGTGACTCTCTGAGATTTTTCATTCGGCCCGAAGAAGTTCTTGTGAAAAGAACGAAAGTCTCGCCAAAATGGTAATGATTATGGTTTCTATTGGTATCCATCAAATTCTTAAATCATGAATAAAGAAACCCAGGATGAACTAAACATACATTCAGTTATGATAGAAACTATTATGCGAAATTGACATTAGACTATACAAGTTATATCAAAATCTAATAGAAGTTGGACTGGACTTTTCTATTTTGAATTATGATACATAGAATTCATGGACAACTCAAGCAAGTAGCCATTTCCCCTGACATTATGACTAACTCTAACAAGTCCAAATTTCGAATATTTCATTTTTTTCTACAGTAGAAGCTCAATATCTCGAATATGTAGGGTTACACCAGTTACATGATTGAGATAGCCAAATTTTGAGATTACCAGCTGATATATGTTCATACTGTGGTTTAAATGAAATAAAACTAACCTCAAGTAAGTTTAATATCATCGAGATAACAAGAGTCTACTGTACTTTTTCCAGTTTGAGCACACTCAAGCCAACAGTACTAAATCTAATCATCCTTACTACTGAACTGGTTCCCGAATGCCTGCCTGTGTGGCTGGTTCCCAAAAGGCACCTGGTTGGGCGGATATTGCAGATGACTTTCGTAAATGGTGTCACCACCGCCACAGAGGTCAGAGGTGAAAGATCGCATACCATATGACGGATACATATAGCCTGAGGAGAAACACTTTCTTTACTATTTTGCGTAATAACAATTTCACAAAGTGCAATATTGAAAATAAATTCTGTCAACTTAAGGCTATGTAGTCACAGAATTCATTCACAATCAGCCAGCAATACAATACTGATACCTAGGAAGGATACAGAAGAACGTTTTTGAGAATTACGCAAGGATTCCTTACACTTTTTTCCCATTTCTTCTCAATGTTGCGACAATTACAAATGTAAAAAGCTTCTGTAGTTTCCGCAAATTAAGGCTTCCTTCGTAACTCGCCTGAAGTTATTTTATTCCCCTTAAAGTATGCATTTTAAGGAGGTTCCTGTAGTAAAAAGAATATTTTTAAAAATTCAAAATCAGGCTGACATTTTGACAGATTTTCATTTCATTGGGTGTCTATATGGCGTCCGCACTTCCACTTTCACTTTGTGGATGGAATAAACGAGAATGCCCGAACAAATTCGACTATTTATGAGAGATTAAGTATCAAAGATGGACGCCAATGTGTAAAATTATTCTTATTATTACGTTTTTTCTGTTTATTTCAATAATTGTAAGTATCGTAGTTTACGTGATTGAGCAGTTCCAAGAAAACCATGATAGCAGTAACTTTGTTTAGAATTGTTACGAATTATTACGTTTTATTACGCCGATTCCTCTAATTTCGTTTCCGATTCTGTATCCTTCTGACAATATCAGTACTGTATGGAATGTACTTACTGTCAATGTCAAACATGAAGCCCTAATCTACATCTAGTTGGAAGCCGAGAGCTTCTTTAAACAAAATTAAGCATATGAAGATACAAGCAAAGCTAGCAAAGAAAATAATATTTCATGTCAAATTTTAGCCTAAATTAATAATATTTTATTTCAAAAACAAAATAAATTGCTGTGTCAAAATGTAACTTCGTAAAACGTCTCAAATTAAATATTTTAACCTAATCTTCATAGAAATATTTAAAGTATAATCCAGACACACCCGGGACACTATGGTGATATCCTTCCTTCGTTACCAGGGCTGCCGGAGTCGCCAGGTAACCTCCATCACTGTGGACACTGGCTCCTGAATATACAAGTATCAATCTGTTATTTACACTTTGCCATCCTCCCATGACCAATATAAAGACTGTTGTGATTCATGACTTTCTGAATGGAATATTCAAACTTCGTTGTGGAGAAAATCCTGAATTCCAACTACCAGAGAAATGTATCAACAAGAACATTTTGACTATAGGATAAATATTTGGGCGTTAAAGCCGGTTATAAAAATCATGAACATTTTCTAACAGACCCATTGCATCAATGAAAGTCAGAGATCCATGCTGGTAAAATGTTAGCGAAAGCCTGTGACCGTAACATACACATGTATGGAATGGAAATACGCATGATTTCATTAATTTTAGTTTTTTTTCCAGACTACAAAGCTTTACTCTAGACTGCAAACTTGGCAGAAAGAATTTTGAAGAAGGTCTGATGGAAGAGTCTATACAAATTCTTTTTCTAGACTGCAAGCTTTCACTCACCTCCCCCCAGTAAACAGTTTTTAAGTAGGTCTGATTGAAGAGTCCATACCGATTCTCTCCGCACTGAAGGGGCCCTCTTCGTACACCGGAGCTGCAGCCGATGGTGGGTAGGGTGAGCTGGGCGGGTAGGCAGCGGTCACGGGGGTGAAGGGGAAGGTCGGCTGAACCACTGGCGCCGCCATTGGCACTGGCTGCTCGCGGAATCTGCAGAAATTGTCAACGTGATTTTCATGAACAGACGACAATACTTAAATCTCTTACATCTTTACAAATATCTGCATTATCTTGATCTTTAGTTACTGTGCTTAAAGTGTCACAATTTGGATGTAAATCCAGGTTGTCATTTTCTTGATTTCCTCATTGTAATATTCACACTCGAGATACTGTTTTTAAAAGCCAAAGATATCATTCTGACCAACGTGCGAGATAATTGGCATGCTTCATTGCATTGCTCACAATGTTTAACCATTTACAAGCATATTCAAGTTTGACATGAATTTCTATGTACCATGAATTTCTATAGACAAACACATATAGTTATACATATCAATCAGGAGAATAGTCCAATTACTAAAAGTATTATTCATTAAAAAGACAAACTGCAGAGAAGGCAGCTGTGCACTTTAAATTGGACGGACGGCAGTGATATAACCATTCTTTATCTTTTCAATTGCCGTGCCCGCCTACACGCATCAAGCATAATGATAGGTGATGTATGTGGACAGGCAGTGTTCTTTCTTAGCCACTCTATGAGATTGCAAAGCCCTAGTCTGTGATTCACCACTTTAGACAACAGCCCAACAGCAATTGACATTTATGAATATATATACTATAGTTCACATAGCTATGTAGTCTATGTAGTGTGTGTATTTTTAGCCAAAACACAGCAAAACACATGTTATTTACAATGCATTGTGAGAATTGTTTAGACAAACATTGGAAATGCACATGGCTTTTGCAAAGAACTCTGGATACTTTTTGGACACAGTTGTAGCCACCTGGCGGTGAAAATGGTACTACGATATGAAATGTGGTCTCTGAGCTGGAGCAAACTACTTGGGGAATGTGCCATTGAGCAACAGCTACAATTCCACTATACACACTATATGATATCGAGCCATGGCACATAGCGCTCTATGTTCTTCCCGAGTGTAACCTAGAAAACTAGTCAACCAAAGCAAGCTCCTGAGAATTTGGAGAGACTTCATCGTCATATCTCACGTCTATATACACAAACGGTTCAATGGCTCCAAATAAGCTAAATCGTTCGTTAAAGTGTCCCGAAGGTTCGAAGGGTAAAACCTACCGAATGTCCCACCTCTAACGCCAACCACACTATGATGCCCGTGGGGGACTTGGAGATCGGTGCTGGCGGCGGCGGGGAGGACGGCGGGGACGGGCTGCCGGTACGTAGGGTGGGGAGTGGGACGTGTGAGTGCTTTGCATAGGCATATCCAGGAGTTGGAAGCAGTAGTTGGCCACCAACATATCTTATTTTCATAGTGTTTTTTTTTTGCATGTTTGCTATCAATCGGGTGTATGAAACACATGAGGTCCCTTACGAGCGCCCCCCCTTCCTTTTTCTGAAAACCCGGATCTGTCTGTACTTGGGGTGGCAGGTGGAGGGACTCGTGAGCACTGACGCTGGTGGCTTTAGACTGTGTCGAGCACATATTACACTTGCTCACCACATAGTTTCCATTTATACGAGCTGATGGAATTTTGATTTGATTTGATTTATTTCGTTTATCACAGGCATATTAATTACAAAGTAAATAAAAGATTACAAATAAGTAAAAAATATAAATAGAAGTAAAATTGAATAGAGATATACAAATATAATAAAAAATGAAACATGTGACAAACAAGGAGCACTAAATAGATATCCATTTAAAATGGAGAGTCTTATTTCCATAGTGGACCTCGGTGAAAACATGGAAAAACAACTGACTAGAATTGGTGCCATAGAACATAATAATAACATTACTAATGATTAACCTTTTAACAAATATATTCTTATTACTCTTTATAAAAATGGTCTATATAATATTTCTTACATTTTGATTTAAAAGACACCAAACAGTTTGACTCTTCGTATTGGTAGAGGCAGACTATTCCAATATTTAATGCTACAATATTTAAACGTTTTCTGTCCATGGGACTTAACTTTTGGTACAATGTACGACAACTCTTTCTTCCTAGTATTGTATGAATGACTCACAAGTTTAACATCACATAAATATGCAGGAGCCTTTTTGATATGTATCTTATGCATTAAACATAAATACAAGTATTCCTTTCGATCATTTACATTTAACCATCCAACTAATTTAAAATTCTCAGAACAAAGGTGGTGCCTTCCATCATAGTTTAAAATGTATCTAATTAGCCTATTTTGTGTTGTTTGAAATCTTGTTTTCACTTTTTTTGGGCAACCCTAAACCAGTTGATGACGCCATAATCAAAATTAGATTGTACTAAAGTAGAAACTAATAGTTTTCTCTCTTTAAACCCAAAATACATATTATTTCTATACAAAAATTTCAATTTAGCATTGATTTTTTTCAACATTAAGCTAGCCATAGACAAACCACTAAAATCCTGATCAAAAGTAACACCTAAATATTTTATACTGTTTTTAGACTCAACTTCTTTGTCATTGCACAATATATTCAATCTATTGCATTTACTCAATTTTTTTTAGTAGCAAACAAAAATCAGTGTAAGGATGGCTCAGATTCTTCTGTGTTTCTTTTCTTCCCCTCCAACCATTCATTATTAAAGTATGCATCATTTCTTATTGACAAGGTGATATAACACCAAACATTTCAATTATTAAAGCAAAGATACCAGGTCTTAGTAATTAATGAATCTCCAAAAATTCGTAAATGGGGTGGGGTTACGATGGCCCACAATCTCAATGGCGGCTGCCTGTTATGCATGAGAGAGGCAGCTTGAGACAGGACACGAGAGGCTGGTGCTGCCAGCAGCTCACAGGGCCGTACGTCGCAGTGTGTGTTCCACTGTACCAGTAACTCAGCTTTAACAAGGCTGGGGAGAAAGTGTCTCCGACCCGTGTAATATACTAGTCTGCTGCCTTGGTCTATAGCTGGGAGTCAGTGTAAGTCAGTGTAGACCTTTGTAAACCAGTGTCAACCAGTGTATTAAACCAAGCCAAACCAACCAGACTGGAACGACCTAAACTGTTGTACACTGCTCTGTGGTACCTACACGTTACATAGACACAGGTCAGGCAAGTGATTGCTAATGTTGATTGATAAGCGCGTCTGTGCTATGGTTGCGATACTAGATATAGTGTGACAAGTGTGCTACTGACCTGGTGTGATGACCTTAAATTCTGCATGGAGGGGACTTAGCCATAAACTAGCTTTTACAATTTACATATATTGTTCTACCAGTAAGCCCTATTGCAAAGTTTATCAAGATTGTTAAATATTGAGTTGACGAAGATTCCTTTTTATTAAAAATAAGCGAATGTTTCTATTATGAAATTAGAAGAGTTGTTCTGTAATCATTGCGATATACTGATTATTTTAATACTACACATGTATCTAGATATAAAAACTCTATTATCTATGAACTTTAAGCATCTGCATTCTATTAATACACCCCATTTTATTTCTGGTAACAGATGTTCAATTTCACCCTTAGACTTTAAGGGTTTCCAAAGAAAGGTTATGTTTATTTTGTTAAAGTTGAAATTTTGAAAGGTACGACCATTCAGAGAATTTAGTATTAGAATATTTGCCAGAAATCTTTTAAAAGACAATCCTTTATTACAGTCAAAAACGTATAGGAAGCACATGCATTAAAGAGGCTGTGTGTGAAATTAATGCTTGACAAATTCCAAAGTGACCAGTTGGCATCAATTTTTGTCATATTGTAATAAGTGTCTTATTAGACGATATTTATTCTGGTCATAATGCAAACTTTTCCTGATAAACTCTGGTAACTGTTGAACAATAATGCAAACACTTCCATTACTGTCGAAGTTAAATAAAACGAATATGGTGATAAACGTTTTAATCACAACTATTATCAAAGGAAATATTAAAATGCAACCATCATTATTTTTTACTGTATGCATGTCAAAACTTACAATATATGAATTAAGTTGTTTTTATCTGAAAATTATACTTTGCCTTGTGCCTTTAAGATAGACCATCGGGTAATATTGCAATAGGCACAATGCCTAGCTTTCAAACTAGATCAAATTACAATTACTTGTTACAGAACGTTAAGAAAACAAACCTAAAATATATACTCCTACAGTAATCACCTTCAGTGTTGTGCACATTGTTAAAATACTCACTGTAGACTGATATCTTCCATTGTAATCTGATTACTAATATGAGAGGGGGTGATGCATTAGATTGATCTTTAAATTGTATTAATAAAAATCAAACGGTTTGACATATTTTCAACAAATAGTTCTGCCTTTATATGAAAACAATTATTACACAAATATGGTGAGTTCAGATTATATATGTGTGTTTAATCATATATACAATATGGAAGAGATTTATAATACAACGTCCCGCATAAAGCCATGGGTTGCAAAGTTACAAGAAATATACTATCATCATTTTTACAAACTGCGTTTTTCATACTTGGACCTTGGGGAATAGAATTGGTTGCATGATAGATTAATCATTTACTTATCAGCTTCACATCCTTAACTAATGTGACTGGTGTTGCATGGATTTCCAGCAATCATTATACAATGTCAGGACCAACAGTTCAGTGTGGGGACAACTGGAGCTGCCCGATCTTCTGAACATTTTTTTTATAAAAGTAGCTTTGATGGCAGTGTATTTGTGCATGTTTCTGTGTGAAGGTAGAACGTTGATGTCATTATTTTTACTTTATAAAGTCCCTAATCAAATTATTTATCATGCTAGATGTGAAGTGCACTTTTAGTGAGTGTGCTTGTGCAAATTCAAGGCATGTGTCATAATGTAAACCATATTGTTGGTGTAGAGGTTTTGCCAAATTGCCTCTCTTTATATAGCAACAGAAGAACCTAACACTCAAGTGGTACTAATCTGCATGCCTATACATGTCATGAATGGATGATTTTAAGGACCATGAATGTAAAAATATCTATGATTTTATCTAATTATTTGAGACACATTGAACATCTATAATATCATTTTTCTCAACTTCAACATGACAGAATTTTTTAATTTTTTGAACATCACTTTATTCAAGGGATATCATTGCAATTTCGTCATTAAATTGAACTCGTATGAATTTTATACATATGTCATTTTCAGTAAAAACTAATTGCTCAATTCAACTCAATATTTCTTGTGAGTGCACCGATAAAATTTTATTATTATGAATGAGGGGGGTATATACACCCCTTTAATCTCACAATCTCAGTGAATTAATGTTACAAATCTCAATGGAAAAGCCTTTTTCTCAAGTCTCAATCAATTGATCTCAATGAATGGAAAGGTCAAATCTCGATTCTCAATGAATTAAAAGCCCAAATCTCAACTCTCACTAGATTGTATATACATGTACCGCCCTCATGAATCTATTGCAATACCTTCTATGCTTGCAGCCTAAATCACTAGGAAACGACTCTATTTTAGACTTGGTGTTATTTTTATTCACATTATAACTGAAAATATCCACTGGGTTGATTCTTATGACTGGGCCTGTACATACATTTCTATTGTTTTAACTAAGAATATTTCTTATATATCTATACATGTAATATCTGAAAAAAAATTATAAAAATAAAATAGTAAAAGATTCTGTACCCAACGTGCCTCCTCAGTTCATACGGCAGAACGGAGTCATAGGAATTGTCCATGTCAGCCACATTGACGACTGGTGGCTTCACTGCCCAATTTGACAGGGACGATGATGTCTCTGGCGATGACGATATTGACGACGCGCCAGACTACAAACAGGATATGGTCATATCAGGGCTTTACAGTAACAATAGCCCGATAGCCTACATATCTGTAATACTTGGCAGCCCTGGATAAATATGCAAGTGTTAATAATAACACTAACAATACCATTTCAGCTCGTC
>JAGTTF010000836.1:0-21439 GCA_019095985.1 Streblospio benedicti | reverse complement strand
GTATAGCCTACCTGCATGGGTACTACACATTAAACGAAACAGTGAAAAGTATCCAAAGTGTTTTTGGTACGGGCGGCACTCGGGGCGGCCACATCCTCTCTCCACTCACACTCCATTGTTCGGGGACTCACGACTGCTTTGCGGTTAAGTCTGCGAGCTGACGCGACAGTTCAAGCGACACTGGTTGCGCGCTTGTGCCAGCTTTCACACCTGCGCCGCCGAGCACCTGAAAATATACAAAAGAAAAACTCTCCCCAACATCCACCTGGTGTATAAGTGAAACGCAGCAGGACTGTGGACACCGTTGAAATATAGGAGGGGTAACAGGACCCGCAACTTTAACAAAAACGGAAAAACGGAAGGAAATTTGGAAGAGGGCTACGATGTCAGATGGTGTACCATGTAAGAGTACGATTAGCCGACGGCAAAAATACGAAAAGCCACTGTAAGTCGGATTGCCCTTTGACTCAAAAGCCCAACTCCTACAGACGGGGGTGGTAACTGGCCCACCGCCTGCGAGTAGAACCCTTACTCCCTTGGTGTCCCAGCCACCAATTTTTTGCCGCACCCCGTCCGGCGTTGCTGAGCAAACCTGGCCCAACACTCAAAAGGTGCCGCCTACCTGTCTTCCGAACATACTACCATTGACCCGTCGGTTGGCTTGATATGCTCTTCCCCACCCGGCGCATCCCTATTTCTTGGTCAGCGGTATTCCAGACTTGGAACCGCTGCTCTTGGGAAGGAAGGAGCTTTCGCCCTCTCTGCGGATGCCCGGCGGAACAGGATTCTGCTTCACTCGGCGGTGGATTTAAGCTTTTGGCAGCCTTGTTGCCGCTTCCTGGCGAACGCGCAGGAGCGACAGTTTGACCCCCCCATTGTCGGACGCCATGTCCACGCTTCCTTCTGGAGTGCGACGAACGGCTCTGGCTGGATGAGCACAAACTGAGTTTGCGAGGGACACACGATGGGGCCTAGACCGTCGCCCCGTTCCCAATCCGCCCTCGACTTCCTCAGTCCTCCCTTCTCATCTTGACGGAGTCTGATGCGTCGCCGATGCTCTGGAAACGGTCATAACAAACGTCCAGCTCTTGTTCCAGGGTGGCGGACTGCAATGTCACCTGTGGGCTGTCAGATCCTTGATCGTGATCTCCCTTAGAGTCGCGGTTCTGCAGCGACAAGGTCGCGCAGATTGTCGATCAACTCTCTCAGAAGGTTGCTGACATCCGCATTCTTTGCGCCTTGCCAATGCATGCGTTCATGTCGGCTGTCCGTTGTAGCGCGAACTCCTTGAATAACTTGGCCTCTTGCTGTGCAAGCGCCAACTCTTGCTGCAGTTGAGCGTCTCTGTCGTGTCAAGCTGGTCGACCACAATACAGGAAGTGGAGTGCTCGGGCCGCCGAGGAAGTTCATCGGCTAGAGAGAGCTCTGCTGAGGTGGTGCTGGGTAAATGAGGGGGGCTAAGGTCTGCTGCATGAAGTCCTCGAGAGCCCGGCAACCAACTGTCGTACACAGGTGTAGACAGCCACAGAACTGCAACATCGAACTCAGGGAACGCATTGCTTGGTCATTGTCCGCCAGTCCGCAGTGAGCATCGGTACAGCCAACTCCCCTCCCGACAACCACCCAGCTACTGATGTGGCTCATCAAAATGCTTTAATAGCGTGTGACGCTGTAAAGTCTCGACGCCAACTCAGCCGCCATTGGCTTGACTTCTTCTCGCGCTGCCAAGTTCTCGTGGACAGCCTGAACTCCCTTGCAGCGTTGTTGCGGCTGTTGTTTCACAAAGCCTCTAGCTCCGCTCAGCGTGTTGCGCTCCCTCTGAGTGTCATCCCTTTCCCAGAGCGATCAACTTCCTCCTTGTAGTCATCACCTCTTTTGGTTTTGCATGAGGAGGTGTTTAGATTTGAGACTAGCCAATTCGAGCCCCACTTGGTCTCCTTCGTTCGAAAGCTCCTTGTCCAGGGCGTGCTCACTATGAAGAGCCACCAATTCATCTTCACGCTTTTTGCGCGCGACCTATCCACCGGTCGTGGCGCACCCGCGATGGAGGCTTTGCTTCCCTCCCTTCTGTCGGGCTGATGCTTGTCAGGTTGGAGGCGACCGCGTTTCTGCTTTACCGCCACTCTCTCCTCGCCCTGTCCCACGCTGACGAGATTGGGACACATGCCATGAAGGAGGGGTGGTGTGCGGCACAACCCGTGGATGGATACTCGAACACGCTGGTGACAGTAGCCACAGGAGGCTTATTTTTCATGTCTCATCTGTTGGGGATGAAGGGACCACGATGATCTTCACTGACTTGAGAGAGGGCCTGCATCAGGAAACCACTTCTTGTGGCTGATGACTTGGGGAAGGTGGAGCATGAGACACGTAAATGCTCATGAATTCAAGCACTAGTTGTTGAGCGACCGAGCAGGGGTGAGCTAATGTCCCCCAACCAGCGATCCTCGTCGTCCTGGACTCTTGGCGTCCTATGTCGGATGGTGTACGCTGTCGGGTACCATTCTCGGCGTGCTACAAAAGCCACTGCTCTTTGGATTGACCCCTCATTCAAAAGCCCAACGACCATGTGGGTGAACTGCCTGTTGTCGGAGACAACATAGCGTTCCTTGATGTTAGCGTCAAGATTTCCAAGGCCACTCGGCGTTGCAGCAAACCTGGCTAACACTCACATGTGCCACCTACCTGCCATCAGAACATACCACCATCGACCCGTCCAGTCTGCCGATATGCCCTTCCCCATCCGGGCGCTGTCCTACTTCTTGACCAGCGGTATTCCAGACTTGGACCGCTGCTCTTGGAGGCACGAAGCTCTGCCCTCTGCGGATGCCGACAGAACAGGATTCCGCTTCACTGGGCGGTGGGCATATCCAACTTGGGCAGCCTTGTCGCCGTTCCTCACGGACAAATGCGCAGGAATGGCAGTTTGACCCCCGGTGTCGGACGCCATGTCCACGCTTGCTACGGAGGGGACGAACGGCTCTGGCTGGATGAGCACGAACTGAGAGTTCACGAGGACACACGATCGGGCCTAGACCCCACCATTGCCCCAGACGTTCCCAATCCGCTTCCCGACTTCCTCAGACCTCCTTCTCATTTTGACAGAGTCTGATGCGTCACTGATGGTGCTCTGGAACCGGTCATAACAACCGTCCAGCTCTTGTTCCAGGGCAGCGACTGCAAAGTCACCTGTGGGCTGTCAGACCCTTTGATCGCGATCTCCTTAGAGTCGCGGTTCTGCAGAGATAGGTTGCGCAGATTGTCAATCAACTCCCTGAAGGTTGCCGATCTTTGAATGTGGTCCGTGATTCTTCACGCCTTGCCGATGCATGCGATCCATGTCGGCTGTCCGTTGTTGCCCGAACTCCTTATACAGCTTGGCCTCTAGCTGTGCAAGTACCAACTCCTGCCGCAATGGAGCGTCTCCGCCTGCCGTCGTGTTGAGCTGGTCAACCACGATACAGGACGTGGAGCGCTCTGGCGCCGTGCGGAGTTCGTCAGCCAGGGAGAGCTCTGCCAATGTGGTGCTGGGTAGGTGAGGGGCTAAAGTCTGCCGCATGAGGTCTTCGAGCCGGGCAACCAACTGCCATACACAGGTGTAGACAGCCGTGTGCACATCGAACTTGGGAACAGCTTTCTTGTGGGCAGTGAGCATGTCTCGCGCATTGGCGATCTCCCCACGCTGGTTGTTCATCAGCTCCTGCAGCGTCCGCCAGTCCGCTGCCCGAAAGTCGGCGGTCGCACCGTCGGCACGAACCAACTCCCCTCGGACAACCACTGCAGCTCCGCTCTACTTGATGTGTGGCTCACACGCAAACTCCCTTGTGGAATCGCGTATGACGCCGTCGCCCTCAACGACGCCAACTCAGACGCCATTGGCTTTACTTCTTCTCGCGCCGCCGCGAGTTCCTCGCGGACAGCCTGAACTTCCGCGGTAAGTTGCTTGCAGCTGTTTTGCGAAGCCTCTAGCTCCGCTTGCAGCATGTTGCGCTCCCTCCGAGCGTCATCCCTTTTGGCGCGCAGGCGATCGACTTTCTCCATATATTCATCGCCTCTTTTTGTCTGTGTGAGGAGCTGTTGGTCGAGACCAACGCGATCCCGAGCCCACTTGGTCTCTTTTGTGCGGAGCTCCTTGTCCAGGGCGGCATGCTCACTACGAAGAGCCGCCAATTCCTTCTTCGGCCTTTTGCGCGCGACCTACCCAAGTGTCGCGGTCGTGACGCAAATGACCCGCGATGGAAGGCTTCTTCCCTCCGCGAGGTGTCGGGCTGATGCTCGTTGAGTCGGAGCGACCGCGTTTCTGCGCGACGCCACTCTCTCCCCCAGCGCCTCGCCCACCACGCTGACCCGATCGGGATGCACGTGATGGAGGAGGGGGTGGTGTGCCGGTGCCGGCAGTACCCGTGGACGGGTACTCCGACGTGCTGGTGACGGTAGCCACAGGAGGCTTCTTCTGTGTCGGACTCAGTGCGGGGGTCGGCGAGGGAGCAGAAAGCCCCTTCACCGACTTGAAGAGGGCCTGCATCACACTATGCCGCGCAGGCACCGGTGTGGACACAGGCTCGGGAGCTCGAGTTGCAGCGGCCTTCTTTCGCGGGATCTTTGGCAAAGAAGCCGCCTTGTTGGTGCGCACCGGTTGAGACGCTGCCATCTCGCTGTACCGGCTTGGCCCCTTAGGGACTGTCACCGCATACGAGCTGAGAACAGACGTCCACCGGGCGAAATCTTCTCGGCACAACCTGAGCCAGTCTCTGTGCACGCTATCCCAGAGTGGCTGCTTGTCCATGTCCACATCGCGGAGATGAAATCCCACGATGATCCGCGCCAGCTTAGCATCGGGGAACCACTTCTTGCGGCCGATGACTTGGGGAAGCCCGACATGAGACACATAAATGCTCATGAACTCGAGCACCAGCTGCTGAGCGACCGAGCGGGGTGAACTAATGTCCCCCATCCAGCGATCCTCGTCCTCCTCACTTTTAGCGTCCTTGTTCTTGGAACGCTGACGAGCCTTCTCGCGCGCTTCGAGAAGTTCTGCTTTCTTTAGGTCGACCTCATTCATATGTTCGGCGACCATGTGCTGAACGGCTGCTGTCAGAGACGGAAACATAGCGTTCTGACACGTCGACGGCAGCATCTCCACCGCCATTCCGCTGCAGCAAGGGGCGGAGAAACAACATCCCCCCTTCATGTGGAAATGAGCCCAGTGCTCAATAACGCACTCGAACCCATCCCATCCATGCTCCCATTGAGACTGGGTACGCTGCGCACACACAAGTGCCGCGTCCAGCTTCGCGCAGTTGTCGGGTCGCCTAACCAAATGTTGACGATCCCGAGTCAGCATGGCTTGTGGTTGTGGCAGAGCAAACTTGTTGTCTGCATCCAGGGCTGCCCAAGGCTCGCATCCCGCGACTGGACACCTCATCCCAGCTTCCAGATACGCCACGAACAAAAGGCGAACGCCTTCGTGCGTGAGCTTATCCACCGGGAGTCGGGCCACGGAGAATGTCACCTCAGGAACTAATTTGGGAAAGGCAGTGTGACCTGACTGGTTCGCCACCTTCCCTACTGCGCGCCATCGCAACTCAGGTTTCGCATCTCGCGAGCGAAAATCGTTGGGAGACCGTGCCAACCACTGAGGTGGCCGCACGCCTCCATAGCCCGGTTCCCCCGACTTCTCATACGAGTGTTGGGGTAACCCGGTGATGTGGTCCGCCAAGAAACGGACACCTTCCTCGGGGTGATCCCCCACGTACCTGTTGGCATACAACACCTGCCGTGTGTATGGCTCAGCAAAGAACCGCCGCTCTTCTCTCTCGGTCGGTTCGCGTGTGAGGGCGGGGCCGCGACGTCTCGCGCCACCCACCGCTACCCGCGGGGCTTTCGACCCGTCAGGCTTTGGTGAAGTAGACGCCAAGTCACGCCCCGGTTCCTCGTCCTCTGCCTGCTGCACCTCGTCCGCCCACGCCCAGCGACGCGGAGGCTCTATCTCCCCCGGGTCAGCGTCGACGTCCTCGCCGCCAGCAGCCTCGTCGTCGGGCACAGTCGAAACTGCCCCGCTGTCCTCCATACCACGCGTCAGGGCGGTGATACGTGCCATAAGCACCTCATCCCCTTCAGCGTCCTGCACACCTTCCATCGGCTGGTCGACTGCATCGCCGACCCCCGACTCTTCTCCACGTGTTGGGGAAGTGGGCCGCGACCCACCCCCGGTTGCTTCATCAGGGCCTAGGTCAGCCATCGCGACTGCCCCAGCCCCCTACGCTGTCTTCCGCGCCAATGAAGATCCCCAGGATCCTACCTGCAAGGCAACAAACTAGGTTAGAAGTGACGAAAACCGCAACAATCTGAAAAATGTGCAACAAAATACAGCAAATCCGCCTGCACGTCTTTACTGTACTGTCACCAGTCAATCGACTGATGATTTCGAAACACCGGCTATACTACATAGTACCCCGGTCTCCTTTTGCCGCTACGGGGCCGGGCAACCAATCGGCAGCCGTCCCGCATGATGTCTGACCTTTGACCGTTCCAGTACTTGCGCACACGTGTCTTTGTTTTGACTGGAAGAGGCCGCGATTGTCTCGCGCCTCCCCAGCCACCCGGTAAAGGGATTATTTACTTAGCCGCCGCCGACCCCGCCACCCGCCGCCGCCTATGTTACCATAGTGACGAGGGTTCTAACTAGGCCGCCGCGACCGCCGATACTGTAGACACCTTAACAAGGCGCTTATCCCTGGGTTTCTCGGCCCGTGACTATGAGAGGTCGCGACCTGGTTGATTGGTGTTTATACTCGCGCGACCACTATCGCGGCCGCCGAGCTTTGCGACTTGTCCTTTTGTTTTCGATTCCACGATCTTTCAATTTTGCCCTTTTACAAGCAATGCCGACTTTATTTCAACTAGCCATTGCTGACTATTGCCTCCATTGATGATTCTTCTTGAATTACGCCGGCTACATCCTACCCAACACAACACAAATTTGGTGGGTGTATGCTGCATTATTAACTCCTGTTGCGATTCCCCCCTTGTTGCAAACTCACGAGATTTCCTCGCAGTTCGGTAGAATTCCCCCTTCCGCGACACCCGCTCCCTCTCCCCCAAGTTTCAATTCCAAACGCCATGGTCTGGGAAGATTAGGAGGGTCGCGTTTCCATTGAAACTTTAACACCAAGCTGCGGGGTCGCGCCCATAAAACTGAGCGATGCTCCCCGCGATCCGTCTAGTAGTTGACTCTCCAATACTCGAAGAAGCGCCGGTTTACACTAGCGACCTCCTCCGAATATGAAGAGTGCTGCGGCGACATAACCACAAGGGCCCGCGCCTCTGTCTCGACGAAGGGCTTAACATTCCTAGTGTTAACCCACTTTTCCTTGATTGGTCTACGGCCTCGCCCCGCTTTACTCGGGACGTCGGTGTGCATCTGAATCTTGATGATGTTGTCGCTACCCACTTCAATCACTTTGAAGGGGCCAATCCATGGCTGCGCGTGAAGCACATCTCGCTTGTTTGGAGGATGAAATAGCAGCACGCGATCACCCACCGCATAGCGGCGTGGCTTCGCTGTGCGCTTCCTCTGTTGTTCCATTTGAACCTCCACCGCTCGCCCAGTAACCTCGCGAACAACTTCCGCTGTTTGCATTGCAAGATTCCTCTGATGAAAGACGTAGGACGAGTAGCACTGAGGCACCGCCCTGTCATCACACCCATACATCAAATCCACGGGAAGTAATGGATCCGCACATTGACTGTAAAACAATCGCTGTGGTGTGAACCCTGTACTCGCGTGGGGCGTTGCATTGTATGCCATAAAGACATACGGCAGCATCTCGTCCCAATTTTCTCTCTCGTGAACGTTCAACGCCGCAGGATAGCTTTGATGGTTTTGTTGCTCCTTTCTACCATGCCGTTGCTCCACGGAGCATACGGGGTAGTCCGCGATCTGTCGACGCCATACAGCTTGCATAACTCATCGCAAAGATGATTATCAAACTCTCCTCCCTGGTCGCTGTGAAGTCGGCGAAAGGCGCCATGTCGCGCGATATACTCCCTAAAGAGCACATCCGCGACTGCCTCCACTGTTTTCCGTAGTAGGGGATACAACTCCATTCATTTGGAGAAGTAGTCTTGAATCACGCAGACATAACGATGCCCCGTGCTGGTCTCGGGGAGCGGGCCTTTGCAAATCAATTGCGACCCGCTCGTGTGGAAATCCGACGTATTCATGCTGCATGGGGGCATTACCACCCCCAAATCCTGACTTGCATTGCTGACACGTGAAACATCCCCGGCCAGGCAAAACGCCGACGCAGCAGCTCGTACACGCGCTCGTAACCCAAATGGCTCACGCTATGCACGTGCACGCACCGCCATTTCCCGCCAGGCGACTGGCACGAGGGGTAGTCGCAGCTTCTCTTCTGGTTTCCCGCTTAGCGGTAGTGTTTTTACGGAGGCGCCACACGCCGTCCTTTTCCCTGTAGATGTCGCCCACCAGCGTCCGTACATTTGCACCTCCCGGCGTCTCGCGCCGAAGGGCAGTGACGTCGCAGTCGTTTCCCCACTTTGCCTTTAGTTCGGCGATTCTTGGATACACTGGTCGCTCCCTTGTGCCTCGCACCACTCCTCCCGCAGAGAAGTGACTCAGCACTTGCTGGCACTGATTTTCAGCGTCGTTGACAGACTGGCCCACGATAGGCGGGCTCAGCACTGCTTCTTCTTCTGCCTCCTCTTCATCAGACTCCTCCCGGCGTACCAATGGTCGTGGTGCGGGGGCTGCCCAGCGTTTCTCGGCCAGTCGCGCTGACCGTCGCACCGCGACGGTCCTTGCGCAAAAGGATAGCATCCTCCACGTCTGCGAGATGAAGGTCCAGGTGGTTGTGGTTCGGCAAGTCGAAGAGTCGGCGAGTGAGATAAACATTAAAGTCTACCCCATCCACCAATTCTGGTTCTTCATCCTCGTCGTCAGAATCAACGCCGCCGCCGCAAATTCCCATTTAGGCTCGGGCGGCGCCGACTGTGTTGATCCCGACATGTGTTGACGCAGGAGGTAGCATCCTCCTGGTTTTCTTCCGAGTCGCAAACATTTGTCCATTTTCTTCTTGTGAAACAAGCAATCGGGCATTCCCCTAAATCGCACAACTAGCGTTTACAAAATGCCTCTTTCAGCTCGGGGGTAGTTCTCGCTTGCGTGTCGGCAACCACTTTGAGTTTCCCTGCGACGTGATGTATTTCCAATGGCTTTTACCAGCCCATCTCAACAATCCACTGCATATATATGTTGTCGGATTGATGATACTGCTGAACCCATGTGAGTGCCGCATGGTCAGTCCATATGACGACCAACGTGCCACTGGTGATGTCTCGGAAGTATCGCATGAAGAACACGACTGCATAAAATTCACTCTTAGTGGCACAATAGGCCTGGCGACTCTTACACAGCGTCTTTGAGGCGAAGCCGAGCGGAACGAACCGCCCGTCTTGTTCCTGCTCCAGTGTCCCGCCGATGGCGAAAAGACTCGCATCCACTTTCAGATGGAATGCAGTGTCTGGTTTCGGATAGTAGAGAAGCGGCAGCTTCTCCAGAAATTCTTTAATCTTCTCAAAAGCTTCCTGTTGGTCAGGGGTCCATATAAACGACACCCATTTCCTTGGTCAACTCTGTCAGTGGGCGAGCCCACTCTCTGTAATTTGGAACGAAACGACGGTAGTACCCAGTAAAACCCAGATACGTTCGCGTTTCCCTCAGATTCTTTGGCACCGCCCAGTCTTGTAAAGCCTGAATTTTGCTGCGACTGGGAAGAATCCCATCGACGTCCACTTCCTCGTGCCCCCGAGTACTCCACACTAGTTGCGAACAACGTGCATTTACTGGGCTTCAATTTTAAATTCGCAATCGTAGGTCGCCGACGACTGCGCGGAGGTTCAGCAACGCGACCTCGAAGTTCCCGCCCCAAGGCGAGGATGTCGTCGAGATACACGAGGGATTGACTCCACACGATGTCAGTGAGCACCATCTCCATGAGGCGACAAAAGTCACGGGCGGCGTTGCAGGGGCCGAAGGGCATCACGGTCCACTGAAAGAGGCCCGCGATGTGTCATGAAAGCTGTCTTTTCCGCGTCTTCCTGGTCCATGGCAACCTGCCAATAACCACTCGCGAGATCAAGCTTACTGAAGTACTTGGACCCCTCGAGGGCATCTAAGCATTCATCGATCCGTGGTAGGGGGTAAGCGTCCTTCCGGGTAACTTCATTTAGCCTGCGGAAATCAATACAAAATTGCAGCTCTCCCGACTTCTTGCGAACCAGCACTACCGGTGCTCCCCACGGCGACTTGGAGGGGCGGATAACTCTGCTCTCCAACATTTTATCCAGCTCCGCGCCGACATACTCTCGCTCCTTCTGTGAGCGGCGAAAGTAGTTCTGCTTGATCGGTGTCGCGTCTCCCGTGTCGATTTTGTGGTGGATCAAATCTGGAGCCCGGGGGATCCCTGGGTCCCATGAATATGTCCCGATATTCCATCACCGAAAGAAGCGGAATCCTGTTCTGTTGGCATCCGCGAAAGAGCGAAGGCTCGTGCTCCCAAGAACAGCGGGTCCAAGTCTGGCATTCCGCTGGTCAAGAAGTAGGATGCGCCGATGGGAAGGAGCATATCAAAGCCGACCGGACGGGTCGAGGGTGGTATGTTCTGACGTCGGCAACTGACTCGCTAATTGACTATTAACTCTAATGTTGATTTGATGAGTTAAGGTTGTTTGGGTGATGAGTTTAATCCATGTTTAATTCCATTGATTTGTATGTATACATGCTTTATTAATTTGGTTGCATCAGCTGAATCTCTATGTGTCCTTTTATTTCTTTTGTAATTTGTAAGTAGTTTATTCCTCTATTTCATGGGTTTACGGTGCCCTATAAACCATAAAATATATCTAAGAGGGAGAAGGATGACATGCAGAGATCTAGCTGTGGCATAGACTGTTCTCAACACGCTAGTTGGTGACAGTCTAGCCTACACACAGTCTACTCAGTCTCTGCAGTGTAACCCACGGAGTTGTTATATAAACAAGAGCAGCTTGTGCTCTGAAAGTGAATTGATTAAATACTACAACCAAAGTTCTAGTCTCATTCCTACGTGTGACAATATAATGCACATATTGTATTAATATGTGTACATTTTAATTGGACCTAAAATCTACTACGTTGTAAGCAATATTGTATCACTTTTTCTTAACATTAGAACATGTTACATTTTAGCCACAAATCTATCAAATAGATTGATAACTCACATATGATTTAACTAATGTCAGTACAGACACTCCTTATTAAATGATAACAATGTGAATTGTAAAATTCACTTACATTATGTCTCATGTTCTATCATACATTGTATTCCAACACCACGATCGGCAAAACCAGACGACTCCTACACTCAAATAAAGCGGATCACACTAGCCGCACATTCCATCTGCCGACCTATGAAACAGATGACTTTGCTGCTCACACCTGCACTGCCACCGCCATCATGATAGGCACCGACATTGAAAGCTGAAGCAGACAGCTAAGATCGGCCACCGGTCGTCATGGAAACCGCCGCCGGCAACCACCACTGACTCTTAGAGACCACGGGGCTATTCCATCGGCAGTGGCTGCCCGTTACCAACAGCAAATATTTAAAGGGCAGCAACAAGATGCGAAATGCAGCCACGCCGATCATCACACGCCACTGACGCTTTTATTATTGACTTAAAATACAGTGCAAAATTTTGGCAAATGCCTGTGCATACGTATGATGTTCATTTCATGCAATCTCCTTTTAACGGAGCTATCATAAAGTGTAAATCATGTTTGAATTAGCTAGTTATACGTCTATTAATATCATAAATTTTAGAATTTTTCAATATTTTATAAATTGACGATTGTCAAGATATTATTTTACTTAGTTTAGGAATCATTGTTTTAGTAGCTTAGGACAATTATTCATGTAATGCAGTCGTTTAGAAATGTACTATAAGGTGTTTTGTCACCCAAATCTAAATAGCTTGACAGCAAGTAACATATTAGAGATACATTCAACTTCAGAGAAATAATGTAAATGACATTTAATATAACACAGTGAGATCATTATATAGGTTTTAAAGCTTGTATCCTTAATGGTAAATGCGACACGACAACAAAAGAAGAAAAAGAGATGAACAACAACAACAGCAAAATAAGCAACAACAGGCAACACAAGCGAAGAGCAACACTATAATAGCAAAAAGTCCAACAGCGACATGCAAGCAGCAACAACATCATTCAACAGAACTCAATAGCACTCAACAACATAACACCAGAAACACCAACAGAACGGCAACAAAATCAGCAGCAAAAAAACAACAACAAGAGAAACAACAACAGAAAAAAAAAAAAGCGTCCACATGACAAGCGGCAGCAACAACAAGCAACATCAGCAACAAGCAGCAGCAACAACAACTGCGACAACCACAACAACAGCAACAACAACAGCAACAACAACAACAGCACAGCAGCAAACAACAACAACAAAACCAACATAAATGAAACAACTTATGACAACAGCAACCTACCAGCACGGCACAACACAACAACAGCAGCAAAAGACACAGCAACAAACAGCAACAGCAATCAGGAACAAAAAGCGAAGAGCAACACAGCAAGACAACATCCCACAGCAACATGCGAGCAGCGACAAACAACCAGCAACAAGCAAATTTATGAAAACTCAGGAATTCTCAACAAATACTTCTGTGCACAGATACACTTTGTGTGGCATCACCACCAGATCCCCACCAAAATAGACGTGTTTCATGGGCAACCGATAGAATTAACCGTTATTCCGCCTGCCGATGAAGGGAGGGACTGAAGACCCTCGTGCCCAGGCAGACACCGCCTAGGGGCTTGCCATAGGGATGAGCTCATTTCTAACCAGACCCTTGCCATCAGGATGTGAACTACGGGTGTCACCGTGATTCACAATCACCATCAGCCAGGATTAGGCCCGTACGTACGCTGCCAACGCCCGGCAGCCCCATGCAAGCACATTCTGCACCAGCATCATTTCCATACTCCATGGCGACCACATGGGCAAGCCACCTGCTATGCCCAGCTAGTCAAAATGGAGCATCCTATCTTTTGTCCCCCCAAATGCCACATCTAAAGGACTCTAAAATCAAATCTTCACCCTCACACCACAACAACAATCATCAAATCCACAGCGCCCAATACTGCCACGGCAATGTGACTGAGAAATGCGATCATCCCAGCTCTTCAACTGGCTGAGAGCTGTGACTTCAATTCCCACACCTTCCACTCGCAATTGCGGACTTAGGGTGCCGCAATTGCAACGAAAACAAACTCTGACTTGGTACTGGCCGCACCTATGGTCGCAGATTACTAGACGCAAAACTACTGCAGAATTCAACACGGTCATTACATCACATGACAAGGACCATACATCAATCAACTCTTTCAACCGAAGCTTACACCCCGCATCTCACACCCCCACAATCCTGTGATTTTCACCTCGCTGCAACTAAAGAGACTGCACTCCGATACCATAAATCACTATATTTCATTACTATATTGCTTACAAATTAATGTAACAACCAACCAATGTATTTAGAACGTACCAATTCAAATTACTGTATGTTCTAAACTAATTTTAAGGAACATGCCCAACTTCTCAAAATTACACTTAGGGTCATGGTAATCTCTATTTTCTTTGTTTTGTCACACTCTCCCCCAGATCCTATGAGGCCGCATCACTCCGCTTGTAATGGCGTGACACAGTCGCATGAGAAGTCACATGCAAAACAAACAAGCACACTATCCAGACGAGGTGGTGGCGTGGGCGGCACTTGCGGCGCGACGGGTTCGACTGCTCGGGTGAGCTTGGTACTCTGGACATGACATGCAACACGCCCGCACAGTCCGGCCGCGACTGTCCTGTGGTTATGCCCGCGGACAGACGCACCTCGCACCCGCCTCGCCTATCCTGGCTGCAAGTCTGCAATCGACGAGACTAATGAGAGAAGTGCGGAATCCACTGATGAAAGTCACCCCTCGGGAGTTGCGCCTCCCGAAACACCTGAAAATAGAACATTAAAACACGACTCTCCCCACTGTCCATCTGGTTCTTCAGTGGGTGTGCAACTCCTGACAAAAAGTTGTGCGCCCCAGGTAGTTGCACGAAATGGGGCAAAACCGCCATATGGACACCGCTAAGTAAAGGGTGGTGAAGAGAATGTTCTTCCCGCTGCCTACTACTGGATGAAAATAAAACACACATACATAACTTGCATACAAATGGCGGAAATGAAGCTGCCAGCTACGAATTCCGGGTGTGCCGTAGAGCATGTTTAGCCAGCAGCATGACAACCCCTGTAGGACGAACCACCTCGAACTGAAAAGCTCAATAAACTACGAGTGCACCCGGCAACTGATTAACACTTTGCGAGGATGGTCCGTATGCCCTGGTATCCCAGCTACCAGGATTCAAGAGCACCCCCCCGTCCCAGTTTCACTGTGCCCTGCTTGCCTTCGAAAGCACTGACGATCGCAGAGGGGCTACGCCACAAAGTGGATTCGCTCTAATCCATGTACGGTATAGCCCCACCTCCCGCCTGCTCGCCTACTGTTTGTGGTGGGACCAGGCCCTTTCTCCTCCTGGGAGGAAGGGTGTCCAAATCCCATGTCCACATGACTGAAGAAGACGGTGAAGGGCCCTTATGCGCACTCCGTCACACGAGGTACCCCCTTGCCACAGGTGTGTTGTGTAATGGCAGACGCCGCCCGTCTGCCTGCTGTGGGGGAAGTCTGGGCTTGGCCTGCTCCCCTTTTAGAAGGTAGAGCTGGGCGGCCAAGGGGTTCCTCTGTTTCTCCTGAGGAGGATGCCACCCAAGCTCATGCTAGAACTTGAGCGGCTCAGGTTACCACTGCAGCCGATATGACGGACGGGGCACGCGGCATGGAGAACTCAGCGCCCTCACGTGTCTTGCTTCCCCAGTCGACTGCTCTCGTCCCTCTTTTACATCTGAGGAGGCTGGCTGGTCTCTGCCAATCCCATGCAGGATGTCATAGAGATCCTCGGCCCTGTTCCAAAGCTTCCTGTTCGCCATGGACTTCGATTTGAAGACCTCTTGCCGTGTTTCTAGGTTGAGATTAAGGAAACGGCCCACTAAAACACAAATCGTGGACACTATAGTGCTGGTGTGAGACACATTCTGTTCGTTATGAGCAAAACAGTTTGTCCATGTCGCTTGTTCTTTTGCTCTGCGAGGTCCTTGTACATCTCAGCCTTGCACCTAGCGAGGCCAAGGGCAGCGCTGTCTGGTGCTTCTTGTACGCCAAGAACATCCATCACTAGGCGAATTCTCGACGACTGAACGGGTTGCTGTGGTAGTTGCTCGGGCGAGAGTGGTGGTTGGATCGGGTGTTGGCAGCTGGGTGCAAGCCATCGTCGCATTTAAGTCTTCTAGTTCCCGATTCATCTGCCGAACACAGTAGTAGACCCCCGGGTAGGGATCAACATCCGGGTGGCTGGCAAGATGGTTGTTCAGAACTTTTCGCGCCTCGGCTACTTTTATTCCTCTGGCTGTTCATCCAGTCACGCAGTGACTCCCTCATGAGGCCCCTCATGTGTCTTACTCAGGGGTGGACAATTGTCCAGTGACCCGTCAGAACACCACAAACACTTCGGACCAGGGAGGCATGGTGCTTGAGGTGGAGTCTTGCTCCAGACGGAACCACGTAGGTACCCGTCCAGCGGAATTCACAGAGCTCCTCTTGGTCGGCACGCGTGTTCTCTTTGAGCTGCGTTAGCTCACTTCGAACCTCGCACAAGTTTGCGGCCATGGTCACGCCTCCATCAGAGTCGTGAACTGCTTTTTGTGAGGTTTTCGTGGGCAGACCGGGCATCATCGCTGCTTTTGGTAGCGGTCAGAGTCACCCTTTGTAGTGATCCCCTTTGCTGTCTGTGTCTTGAGTTGCAGGTCCAGCTGCACGGTCACGTTGTCGTGCTTAGCATGGATGTCCCGCAACTCTTTTCCATCGCCTTGCATTTGGCCTCCAGCTCAACACACTGGGCGTCGCGCGAAAGCTTTGCGGCTGGTGGTCTTGAGGTGGTTGACGAGTGTGTGAGGCTTCTGCTCACAGGCCCCTCGACTCTGGGCTGAGCTGCCTGAGTCACTACGGGTCCGCTTACAGCTCAGACGGGCTGTCCTCACGATCACTACCCCCATGGCCTGTACAGGACGCGGTGGGTGCTGGTAGGTTGTTGCAGTGGTGATGGGTCCTATTGGCCTACCACCAACGTGCCCGAAGACAACATTGAGATGGAACGTGGACCCCTTTAACCCAACAGACTTGAAGAAAGCCATCATGATCCCTGTCGGTGGAGGCAGGGGTTTTGGCAATTGGCGCTATGTTTGAAGAGATCGCGTTCGCAATCGAGGTGTCTTGCTTGTGGTTGAGCTGCTGCGTTGCACTGTGTGGGGCGGGCGCGATGTCGCTGCGCTGCGGTGCCTCTAAGCAGTTGCAGCCTTTGATGGGGGCACGGAAGCGAAGCCGGAACAATCCACTTCGCGATTCTTGTCTGCAGGTGTGAAGCCACTTGATGTGGTCCTTTATCCCATCCTTGTTCGGTTTCTTCCACCTCCCTAAGGAAGTGACCTACTACCACACACGACCAAGAACAGTCTCGAAACCACTCCGCTTGCACACAACCCTCGCGATCGACACCTTTGAGCCGTAGACCCATATGAAGTCTACTTTACCATCTGTTGTGCCACCGACCCTATAGAATGAGGTTTAGGCAGCATGTCGTCATCCTGCCTCTTCTCCCTCCACCTCCGGTCCGTGGGTCATGCATCATGTGATGCACAGCATCCGTCACCGAAGGGAAACATCCGGTTGTGGTGGGTCTTCGGCAGATCCTCTATCTTCGTGGGGCTGCAGCACGGAGCGGAGAAGCACTTCCCAGCTTTCATGTGAAAGTGGACCCAGTACTAATACCTCTCACTCAAAGCCTGAGTACCTATGTTTTGTGCTGACTTGAACGAAGGACCGCATACAACAGAAGGTTCCATCCTGGAACAATCAGCTTTGCTTCGTGAAAGATGTGCCCGTCACCCAGTATCATAGCATCTAGCCGGGAAAGAGGGTAACAGTCCTCTGCATCCAGTGCGGCCCAAGGCTCACACTCAATGACTGGGCACCGCATCCTACCTCCAACCAAGCAACATACAATAACCCGAGCTGACTCCTTCCCATCTGGTCGACACGTAGGCGAGTCACCGGGACAGTCACCTCCTGGGTGCAGTTGAGGAAACACCGGTGTCCTGTCATGTTGGCGACATGTGACACGGCGCCCCATCTGGTCGGGCGGATGATCGTCCCCAATTGACTGAGCCATCCTTGACGACTGTGCCAGCTAAGTAGGGGGTCGCGTGCCACCATATGCTAGGGCCTTCGACAACACACATAGCTGTGCTGAGATTTCCCCATGATATGGTCGACGACGCATTCCACCCAGTCAGCCAGACTGTCATCGACATAACGGTCGGGGTAGAGCATCTTGCGAGTGTAAGGCCCCCTGAGGAACCTTGCACACACATCGTTAGTGGGCTTGTGGAGGCAGGCACGGTGCACGCGGCACCTGTGCACTCTGTTCCTCATCATCTTCTACAGCTTCAGAAGACAGGGCCAACGCGGACCTTGCCTCCCATCCCTCCTCGACCTGCTGGAGCCCAGGACTTAGTCTCGGTGCAGAAGACGGGCCAACGCAGACCTCGGCTCCTCCTCCTCAACCTGTTGAGCCCAGGATTTAGTCTCTGGTGCAGGGGTCATATCCATCTCTTCGAGTGAAGATCCGGCTAACACCGAGTCCTCCTCGTCACCCTGTTGCAGCTCACTCTTCAAAAACCGCGTCAGAAGGGACATCACCATCACCAGTGTGATCAGTGATGACCTCCTGTTGATCCATAGGGGTGAGAGCCTGAGAACCCTCACCACCTGCTTCCTCAGCATTAGGAAGGACATCACCATCATCAGTAAACGTGATTAGTAATGACCTCCCATTGATCCATAGGGGTGAGAGCCCGAGAACCCTCACCACCTGCTTCCTCAGCGTTAGGAGGGACATCACCATCATCAGTGTGATCAGCGATGACCTCCGTTGATCCATAGGGGTGAGAGCCTGAGAACCCTCACCACCTGCTTCCTTCATGGGGCCCGTGTCAGCCATGACGGCTCACATATCCCCACTGTACGTGGACTCGTCCAGCCAGTCTCACTTTGACGGGGCCACGTGAAACTTGCTGTACAACCCGACCAGCCAGCCCTCACTTTGATTTCCGGCCACGTGAAGCTCGATGTACGATGTCGTTTTGAACACGAAAAGTCGTTCAAATCTTTCTTTTCACTCCAGACGAGCTAAAAACAGAAGGCTTGGGTAAACTCAGCAACCTCGTACCACTGAAAGGGGAGAAAGGAAAACTTGTTTTAGAACTGTAAACAGTTGAAATGAGTTGTTACCAATCGTATAAGTAGGAGCCTCCAAAAAAGTACACCTATCCTCTATAGGCCATGAGCTGGGGCAGATGTCGGTACCATTTTTAGGGGCAAATTCTTATTGGCATATTTCATTACCTTTTGTGGTCCAAATGAAAACCAGATAAGATACATATCGCAGATGAGTAGCTTTTCATGAAAAATTAACAATTTTCATAATGGCCCCCTTGGGCAAAATCTAGAAGTACCCCTGACACTATCAAAAATACCTGACAGAAGATGGAATTTTACACTAAATGATAGATCAAATATTCTATCACTTTGATTAATGCTCCATTGCACATCAGCTTTCATCACATATGAAACAAATTCAAAATGGCCACCAAAAATCCGATATAAGACATAAGACATAAGACATAAAGACATTTTATTGCTTCAGACATGGTGTCCATATAAATGGTGATAAATATACATTATGTACATAGTAAAAAATATGAGTTATATTAATAGCACTGGTAAGATATGGCCGCCAAAAAACTTGGTAATTGATAAACTCATAATGTTAAGAGACTATATATATAGGTATATGATAAACTATATTTTGTTGTATATTAGCATAAATGATGATATAAATATATATCTTAGATTTAATTCATATGAAGGAACTTGAAACATATACTAATATGAATAGGCAATGCCCAAGACAGGTGCAGCATGTTTATAGTGTAGAGATTAGGAACATAAACTAAATTTTGTATACATGTGACAATGACATGGTAAAACAAATTTAACTTCAAAAATTTTTTGGGGTATATTTATTACAAAAATGTATGATTTCTTTAATTGTTGGTAAATATGATAAGTCCATAAAATCATAATATTCAACATCAACTTACATTGTTGCTGTGTACATTTAGATAAAAATATGATCGTAACGTATTTAATGGACTAGTTCATGCTAAGTGTGAAATTTTTTTAAGTATTACAGCACATTTGGCAAATCAGTAGACGATTACTGTAAAGATAAAATATTTTGTGGCTATTAACTTATTTTGTGACCATTTAATTTTGTGATTTTCTATCCTAGACATATGTTGCTTTTACACAGGATATTAATGTTTGCTGACTATTTAAGTTTGCGTTTTTGCAAACTAAATTCGCAAATTACTTACATGCACAAACATTTCTAGTTTTACAGTGTATCAATTTTGCCACTTTATGACCTAATTATTCAAATTACTGTTCTCTAATCAAAATCATTAACATGTATGACACACTGGATAGTTATACATAAGATAACATAGTATTAATATGTTTTAAAAACTTGAAAGCATCTGTGATGTTATAATTTTATGGACACCAACTTTATTCCACAATTTGGGGGCTTCTTACAATATTTTCCCCTTGGACACTTATTCTGTAAAATATTGGAAATGATTCACACCTTGTGCTTCTTCATAACTGAAGGGATGTAATGACTGGAACAGCTGTGTTTATATGCTTTTAGAAACATAATATTATATGACATAGTCATAGTATGGCATGTATGTGGGTAAGAATTTGTTTATGAATAGGCAGTACCTAAGACAGATTAGCAGAAATTAAATTCCAAACTTTGTGAGGTGGGTAGAAATTTGCAAATTAAATCATGCACAAACATTTTCTAGTTTTACAGTATATTAAACGTAAAATTAATGATTAACTCAAGCATTTTATTATCACAGCTGATTACTCATTACATATTTTACTAATTTTGCACCAAGAAATATTGCAAAACAATATAATGATGGCATGAACATTTTGTATCCCCAAGCTTGCATAAATTCCAATAGTTACGTTTGTATGCCTGTAAGACCCTTTAAGTAAAGTGTACTTAACTTGAAACTTTGAACAAGATAAAAAGCAGACTAGGTCCATGACATAGTGAGCCAAAGGACACATCCGGAAAAAAATATTCACTAAACATTGTTTTCCACGATGCAGAAAAGTCAGAACATACCAAAAAGACCATTGAAATCAGAATGAAATTCCAATGAAAGTTCATATTTATGTAAAACTCACTTCCTAAATAAATGAATTGTAATGTTTAATTTAAAAAGCCGATGGACATTGGGATGGTATGTCTAAAGACAGGGCAAATTAGATTTTTGTTAATTCATCAATATTCAAAAGTGTCAAGTTTGCCCCATATATCATTACCGGTTAATATAAATATATCTACATCGTAGTTTAATGAGCAATGTTGTCATGCGGTGGAAATGCAAAAACTCAAGAATGGTTTCTATTCTTTATTTCCAGCCTAGATTACAAGAAATTAGATTCTTGTTAATCTATCAAATACCATGGAACCTGTTCCCCCATATATCATTAATTGCAGCACTAAATCATGCAACAGACTGCAGTTTAATGAGCTGTGTATGCCGAGGAAATGCAAAACTCAAGAATGGAAATTCTTTATTTCAGCCTAGATTACAAGAATACATTAAGTTATATACCCATGGAACTCCTGCTCCTGTAGACTTCTTGCACTCAGTCATGAAATAGACTGTAAAATTAGAACCAATTAAAATGCCATGTCAATGTCACCAGATCTGAAGTGAAAAGGCAATCAAAAATTAGAACCAATTAAAAACATGTAAAACCCTGTGATGCAAAGTCAAAGGACATGGCAATGCAACAACGCACAAATATAATACAAAAAACAGCATGCTCGCATAGAGCGGTAATGCAAAGTAAATGGAACGTGTGCTAAAGAAGGCTACATCAAATAAAAAAACATGTAAACAGTAATCACATACAAAATTCAATGATAATAACAAATGAATATATATGTAGCATCAAAATATAGAAGAAATAACTAGTGTTTACTTGAAGAAAAAAAATTGGGGCCCACGATACACAAAAAAAACAAATAAT